>JAVYIG010015636.1:0-34993 GCA_035222895.1 Strongylocentrotus droebachiensis | reverse complement strand
CTAAAAAACAATAGCCACTTTTTGGTTACTTTTTCCTGTACTTGATATCAGTGGCGTAATGAGCAAAAACGTTTGGGGGGCTGACAAAAAAAAATCCGCAGCACCCCACTCTAACATGCATGGGCATCAGTGGCGGATCCAGGAATTTCTTACCGGGGGGGGGGGCACGAAATGGCATGGGGTTAAATATATGTAAAACGATGAAGCGACAGAACGAGGCTTTAACGGCGAGGGAGCAAAGCGACCAAGCGGGGGTGGGGGGGGGTGGGTCTGGGAGGGGGTTCTGGCCCCCTCCCAAGGTAAGAAGCATTTGCAATTTAGAACCAAATTAGACGCATTTTCAGGCACTTCCTGGAGTAATATGACGTAAAATTGCTTTCTCCTACCCCTTCCAAGCGTAGGGATTTTTTGCAATTTGAGAACCACATTTGGCGCATTAATGTCCACCGGCACTTCCTGGAAAAAAAAACGAGGCCTTCTGATTGGTTAGAAGTTAGAGAAAAGTGATATGTCACGGCTTGAGACGTTGTATATGCTTTGATGCCGCACAATGCACAAAGACGGTGGTCCGGTACTTCATCAGTAGTACTTGCAAAAATGTTCTCGAGTGTATAAACTGTGTCGTTATCAGGGGCGTCGCTAGATCTTTGTCAGTGGGGAGTGGGGAGAGTGTAGAGGCCACCGATTACCGACAAAACGAGCAACCAATTACCGACAAATATATTAATACCAATGCTCAAATGTCTACAAATTTAACCCTATAAACCCGGGGCCAGGAACTAAGTTATTTCCCCCCCCTCTCCCCCCCTCCCGCGCGAAGCGCGGAAACTTTGACACTTCATTAAATTATTAGAGAAAGAAGACGATCCGCTGTGCCGTTCTCGACTCTTAATTCTTGTTTGGATCCAGGTCCCCCCTCCCCTCCCGTGAGAAGCGCGGCAGCTTTGACGTTACAATAAATTATTACTCTTAACTCTTATCCTGCCACAGGGCTAATCCCCCCAGTGCCAGATTTATAACGAGATAATCGGATTAACGCGATGGTACTAACAATAGCGCGTGCAAAACACTAGGCACAGTCCAATGGGCATGAACAATAACTGCTATTACGAATGCGTGCTAGCATGCAAGAAGCAGAGTAACAATAGCGTGCATGCAGCCTCATGGCAGGCTATGAGATAATCCTTGTCTGAATTCATTTTCGCCCATCCCGCGCGAAGCGCGGAAGCCTTGACGATTCATTAAATTATTACTCTTAATCCTTGTCTGAATTCATTTTCGCCCATCTCGCGCGAAGCGCGGAAGCTTTGACGTTTCAATAAATCATTACTCTTAATCCTTTTCTGAATTAATTTTCATCCATCCCGCGCAAAGCGCGGCAGCTTTGACGTTACAATAAATTATTACTCTTAATCCTTGTCTGAATTCATTTTTGCCCATCCCGCGCGAAGCGCGGAAGCCTTGACGATTCATTAAATTATTACTCTTAATCCTTGTCTGAATTCATTTCGCCCATCTCGCGCGAAGCGCGGAAGCTTTGACGTTTCAATAAATCATTACTCTTAATCCTTGTCTGAATTCATTTTCACCCATCCCGCGCGAAGCGCGGAAGCTTTCACGTTTCATTAAATTATTAGAGAAAGAAGACGATTCATTGTAGCGGTTCCGTTTCTTAATCCTTGTCTGAATTCATTTTCGCCCATCTCGCGCGAAGTGCGGAAACTCTGACGTTTCATTAAACTATTTCTCTTAATCCTTGTCTGAATTCATTTTCGCCCATCTCGCGCGAAGCGCGGAAGCTTTGACGTTTCAATAAATTATTACTCTTAATCCTTGTCTGAATTCATTTTCGCCCATTCCGGGCGTACCGTTCTCGACTCTTAATCCTAGTCCGAATTCAGTTCCCCCCTCCCCCCGAAGCACGGAAGCTTTGCCGTTTCATTAAATTATTAGAGAAAGAAGACGATTCGTTGTACCGTTCACAATTCTTAATCTTGTCTTAATTCTATTTCCCCACTAACGGTGCATGTGCAGTGTTACATGGAACGTCCGGCAGTGCTTGACACAGTTGCTTCTGGATAGGATTTTTTCACTAGTGTTACTGTTAGTGGCCAAGGCCCCTTAGTGACTATAAAAAAAACATATGCTCTTCCTGGCCATTTGGGAAATGTGTCAGTTTGCAACAGAAATGGAGAAACACGCATTTTGTTGAAAATCATGTGATATCACGAACATTTATACATCACTTTTATATGGAATTGTAAATAAGTCATGGTTCAATTTTATTATTTTTTGGGGGGGGCTGGCGCCCCCCCCCCAAGCCCCCCCCCCCCAAAGCCCCCCCCCCCCCACCAGTACGCCAGTGCTTGATATATTTACGAATACTAATAATCATCGAACTTTCTTATTTGTCTCTGTTGCAACATGTCTGACAGGAAACAACACAGGAACGTCTTTGCATCCAGAAAGAAGTCAACTATGATTCTCCCGTTCCTGTACAAGGACATGAATTTTTCCTCCAGTAATATTGCATACATTTTTTCTGTTTGAAATAACTGTGTATCTTAGGATTGTTAATTGCTTTTTGTGTAAAGGTAAGGCTAGTAGCGTTAATGCTTTAAACCAAGGATATTCTACCACATTGCACATTATTATGCTTAACTGAGCAACAAGAAAAAGAAAACGACGTTCAGTCCTCGTTACACTGGTTAGAGTAGTTCAGGTTTATTGGATAACACAACAACTTATTCTCAAATTTAACTTGCAGTGTATAATTATATAGCGTCTCAAGTAAAAGAGCACCGATTCCTTGGTTGTTTTTTCACGTGCAGAAAATACATCTTTTTGATATTTTCTATATATATAGTTTCATGTCATTTTCTAGAAACTATTTCTTAAGGAGAAAAAATAGAAAATACACCCCAAAAAATGAATTTAGTCCAAGAATTTGGAATAAAAGATAGAATGATAAATGAGCCAGAGTTGAATTTTTTTAAATTTTAATTGTGCTGTTTTTTCCACTATTTTCGACTTTTCGACAACTTTCTTTTGACTACCGTAAAGCTAATATCAATAAATAAACTAGAGGTGCAAATCAGTTTTGGTGTGTGGATTGGTCGCAATCAGGCATCGAGATTTCTTGCGCGAACACACAACTGCCTCGGATGCAACATTTTGAAGGGGAAACATCGGACTCACTTTAGGACGTACTAAACATATTTTCTAAATTCTAGTAGCATTAAACAGAGAAACGTTCACTATCGTATGAGTCACTAATATTGATTAAGTTTGCCAAATTATTCAACAAGTGATCCTGATGGTAGCATTTCCAACACTGGCATCTGCTATTAACTTTCTGAATTTATTTGCTGTACTATTGCATTTGTTAATGTGTTACCATAATATCAAAGAGAAGGAAATAAATGTCAATAAATAAATTGTCAATTCTTCGTGTTTCAAATTACTTTTTTCGAAATGCCTGTAAGCATGCACTGTAAAAAAATAATAGTCGAAATAACTCAATAAAATTGAGGAAAAGAATTGCCTTATTTTTATTAAGTAAATATTACCTACGGCATCTTAAGTAGAATTTACTTATTTTGCTGAATAAATTTTTACTCAGTTAAATCGAGTTACATTAACGTAAATAATTTAAGTATTGTAATCATTTTAGATAATTAAAAAAAAGCTATGATAGGATTACATATTGCACGATTTGGTACCCATCTAATCTAACAAGTAACATCCACTAATCATTCACTACTTCTATTTAAGATTTAACCGTATATATATATATATATATATCTACCACCATCACAAACGATTACATACGCTTCAATTCGACACATATTGAAAGGCTCCAAATTTTATATATACTTGATCGTAGCATCTTAAAAGGAAAATTGGTTGACAATTTCCTGAAATATCAAGTTTTGATTTGTTTTGAACTGGGTAACAATTAAAAATTGTCTTGTCTTTGCTTAGCCATGTTAAATGAATTAGTAAATGTTTTAAAGTCCTTAAATTTTCATTCAACCACAAAAAAGAATTATTTTATTTAAAAAAGAGTTTAATTTGGTCTTAATGAATATTCATAAATTATGTAAATATTTCTATTACGCACTGCATCGGTCCTTACTTTAAAAAGATAAGAATAATCAACATAAATTGTTTGAGTAATACGTATAATTTCTGATTTTGAGTTAAAATTACTAAATTAATACAAGCTGAAATTACTTAAAGTTCTTATGTATTTGATTTTACTTAAATATTCCACGTATGTTCTACTAAATTGAAAGTTTGAATTAGCAAGACTTAAATTTAGTGCGTAAGTGGCAAAACTAATGTTTACAAGTAAATTCTACATGGAAAAAATACGTAAAAATTACCAATGAACAAATTATTTTTTACAGTGTGGTAATCGTTTTAGCTCACAAAGCTCTTTTCATATTTGCTTTCCTTTTTCTTCTTTATTAAAACTGTTCAAATTATTTTTGTTCGTTTCCACTGTCCCAATTACATAGCTTACAAGACATGCATATTTTCACTACTGCTTAAGTTTTTGATATTTTCAAATTATGAAGAGTCGTTAAAAACTTCTCCGATTTTATCAAAGATAGCTCGTTAAGTAGCTTTCATGTTCGTGTATTGTATGATTACTTCTGTTTAGGAATGATATTCAGCCAAGCCATCTTTCTTAACTTTGTAGCTAACAATATATGCATTTCCACTGCTACTTTCACTGTGTGGTATTTAGAATTCATGAAGATATATTTGATTATTTCGCAGAATGCAATTTTTCATCATATTACATTTATTACATTCTTCAGTATATTTTATTGAACTTCGGTAGCTTACAAAACATGCAATTTTCCCCTCATGCTTTCCTTTTCTGATATGTGTATGTTATGAAGACTATCTACCATTTAAACATAAAAAATGTAAACTTCTTAATCCAAAATAAACGCTTTCCGCAATGTTACCAATATGATCTTTCTGTCATTCATGTCATTGTTAATAGCGATGATGGAGATAGAGCGAGGGAGAGGGTGTGTATGTGTGTGTTTGTGTGTTTGTGAGAGAGAGAGAGAGAGAGAGAGAGAGTGAAAGTGATTGAGAGAGAAAGAGAGAGAGAGAGAGAGTGTGATAATATCAGATATCATACTGTGTTTGTTGTTGTTGTTGAAAGTCTCCTCAAAAATCTAATGTGTAGGCCTAATCGAGTGTCAAGAGCATGCCATCAGTGACAAAAATAAGATACACGTGGTCAAAGTGTCTTCTTTGTTGGCCACATGCAAAAGAGATAAAATTGTTTACATAAGAGTGAGACAATTTGATAATGCTCTATTTTTAGTTGGTTCATAATTTTATATAGAAGAGATACACAAAATTGTGCTATGAGTACGATAACCTGTCGGTCCTTCATAACGAAATCGGCTGACGAAATAAAAACATTCTGGAAACCCATAATAATCTTGAATAACTGAAGTTAATAAGATGTTTGGAGCTTAAATCATTAGAAGAGTAAACTGAGTCATTTTAATTATTTAATAAAATGAAATGAAACAGGAGGAATTCTAACAATTTATATGATAACGGGAAATTTTCCTCGCTTCTTAATTCTAAAAATCATAAACTGCCGGGTGTTCGATACAAAAATCAAAGTGAATATGCTCACATTTTTCAAAACACTGAGGTAAAGAAAAAGCAACAGAGATAAAATATATTACAATGTGGCCCATGAATTAAGTTGAGAGATTTCTTTTTACATTTCTTCATGAAATAATTGTGACAATATGATTTCTTGTTGATAAGTTTATAATTCAAGAATATTCAAAAGTGTATATTTCCTTTGAACTTTCATGATCCATTAATAGTTATAGTAATAGAGATTGATCCCAAAGATCCTGAAAGATAATTTTATGAATCTAAGTTAAATCATTTTGTCAAATTCATTTCATGAAAAGGGGTACAATTAATTATTCCAACTTGTTGTGTAAGAGTGCATATATGGAAGGATTTAAGAAGCATGTAACAAAAACAAAATTAAATTTTGAATGGTAGATTGAATTGTGATGGAAGAAAATGGCATTTTTATACTGGTGAAGCAGGGAAACCTTCAAAACAATGAAAGTTGGAAAGAGAAAACATCATTATTCAAACAATTATTCATATCTCAAGAAATCCCTCTCTCGATCATCTCTTCAATCAAAATTCCAAAATTAAACTACTCGAGTCATGATCAAAAGTCAATCTATTCATTCTGCAAATATCAACAGTTAATTCATAGTGAAGTCTTTTAACCGTTTATCAAATCAATATTCAGTATGTATTTATGCTACTTCTTTGTCAACCAATCACTTATCCTGCCACAGGGCTAATCCCCCCAGTGCCAGATTTATAACGAGATAATCGGATTAACGCGATGGTACTAACAATAGCGCGTGCAAAACACTAGGCACAGTCCAATGGGCATGAACATTTACTCTATTGTCACTATCCTATTTCATACTTCAGCCAATTTCATTCACAAAATTAAAAAAATCAGCCACTTCGTTTCATTCATCAATAATCATATTTTAATTCAATGTACTATATGAACCAATCCATTAATAAATAAATAAATATTTTATGAATAGATTAATAATCCATCCATCTTGTTCATTCACATATATCATTATGTTGATAGTATTAAAGAAGTCAACGGGTAAAAATACATTTGTGATTTAACAGTGAGATAATAAAAGTTTCGCTTATAGATACTTTAGCCTAATATATAATGACACAAAATTGTCTGAGCACCGTTACTATTTGATGGATTTTTCACAAAAAAAATAAAGTTCCATCATAATATTGAGCTGTGTCTGTATAATTTTAAGGAATTTTAGGGAAGTAGATCTGAAAGAATATCTTCCATGAATTTCACAACCTTATGTTATGAAGGCCATAAAAAAAAGCAAATCCATCCAAAATATCATTCATTAATTTTTTAGCATTATCAAAATATCATCTAATCACTTCACTAAAATAAACATCCCCTTCCTCACTCAAAATATAAACAAACTAAATGTTTCTTGCTCATAATTACATTTACTGAACAGCATCATCTTCAGGACTGTATTTCAATGTATTTACTTGTATAATGCACATGGTCAGCGTTACTAGCTCATTTTTTCTGATCTGTTTTCTGCATATTATCAATTTGATTCTGTTTATTTTTTGGATGTTTAACATAATTTTAAACATTCACATTTAATCTCACTTCATTTTATGAGACTCGATTTCCTCCATTTCACTTCATTTCATTTCAGTCATCGGTTGCTATCTTCGCCTTTCTGCACGATCGCCCGTTTGCAACACGTGTAATTTCACACACCAAACACACACACACACACACACACACACCAATTGATGGAGGGACTGCTGTGTGCAACACAATTGTTTGACAAAATTACTCAAAAATGTAGCGTTTTCATTAGCTATTTGACAACCCTTTTAACATCGGTATAGAATAACCTCGCACTGGAATTGTTCCATTGTTTTTGTTTTTGTTTTTCACGATATTTTTATAAAAAATAATAGAAAATCATGTATACATGTATATCGGCATACCGATATCCAGTTCATCGACAATACGAACAATTGCATACCGAAGATGTTTTGCATTTACATCCAATTACATGCGTTAATGTATCCAATTTACATGAAACCAAACACCAACTGCCAAAATAGTGTAAAAGTTACACTTGAAAGACTATTTATACAAAATATATTTTTTAAACTTTGGAAATAACTTATAGAACAGCTGAATTTGATATGATGACGTCATTCCCAGTGCGCTCGGTCATCTCGGGGCCTGCTCTGGTGACTGACTAGAATGGCGTCCTTGCAATGGGTTCTCTCGACGACGCGACGCGATGACGAGGATATCCAGCAGGCTCACGCTGCGCTTTCAAGACCTCGAGACAGGCAGTAACATTGGAATATCGGACTTCTAGATCCAACGGGAACTGTATGAAAGATACCTCCAGGGGACCGCGTCACCAACCT
The DNA here is from genome assembly GCA_035222895.1 of Strongylocentrotus droebachiensis. Lineage (NCBI taxonomy): Eukaryota > Metazoa > Echinodermata > Echinoidea > Camarodonta > Strongylocentrotidae > Strongylocentrotus > Strongylocentrotus droebachiensis. The sequence goes on along the minus strand of JAVYIG010015636.1, from coordinate 26,944 downwards.
GTAAGCACCCTGTAGAAAAAGAATAATAAAAACGCAGCCTCTGGTGTTTCGCCAGGGCGTCTTACAAAAGGAGAAAAAGAAGAACCGAGGTTATCGCTTACCCTGCAATGACCAGGGCGCGTGCGCGCATTACGATTGTTCACAGTTTGAACAGTTACAACAGAGAAACGAAAACAGAGACCATAAAACACATTCAACAGACACATCGTGTACCACAAGACTTGCCTTACCGAAATTTATACATACCTGTTTCCCCTGTAGAGATTCCGACTGTTGGTGTTGTTGTTTCTGACGTTGTTGGTGTGGGTTCTGTAGTTGTCGTGGCAGGTGTTGTAGACCCCACAGAAGATCCATCCTGTGTGGTACTTTGACTGGTAGTGCTCTCTGTTGTAGCCGATTGTGATGTGATGACATTTGTTGTTGGTGTGGTGGGTGGCAACGTTGTTGTAGACTCTGCTGTGGAATGGCCTGTATTAAGTTTGGTAGTGGTGGTAGACAGAGTCGTTGTACCTTCTGTTGTTGTGGGGCTGTGAGTAGTGGTTGGTGTAGTAATTGACACTGTCGTTGTAGGTTCTGTTGTTGTAGGGCTGTGAGTAGTGGTTGGTGTAGTAATTGACACTGTCGTTGTAGGTTCTGTTGTTGTAGGGCTGTGAGTAGTGGTTGGTGTAGTAATTGACACTGTCGTTGTAGGTTCTGTTGTTGTGGGGCTGTGAGTAGTGGTTGGTGTAGTAATTGACACTGTCGTTGTAGGTTCTGTTGTTGTGGGGCTGTGAGTAGTGGTTGGTGTAGTAATTGACACTGTCGTTGTAGGTTCTGTTGTTGTGGGGCTGTGAGTAGTGGTTGGTGTAGTAATTGACACTGTCGTTCTAGGTTCTGTTGTTGTAGGGCTGTGAGTAGTGGTTGGTGAAGTAATGGGCAAAGTTGTTGTCGCTTCTGATGTTGTATGTTCTGTTGTTGTAGGACTTTGAGTAATCGTAGTTGAATTGGGCAACGGTACTGTAAAGTATGTTGTGTTAGGACTTGGAGTGGTTGGTGGAATGGTGGTAGGAGTAGTTGTAGCTTCTGTTGTTGCAGCTTCTGTTGTTGTAGAACTGGGAGTAGTTGTTGGTATTGTTGTTGGTGATGTTGTAGTGACCATTGTGGTTGTCGATCCGACCGGGGTTACCGCAGACGTAGTATTTTGATGATATACTGTACAGAAGACAGAGGATTGATGTCTTGAAAGTTTGCTTGAATACCGCTATAATGATGGTAACATTATGAAGCGCCTAGAACTATTCACATAATGCACTATATGAAAATGAAATATTCATTGAGATGAACAGGCCATGTGCCAGAAGAGAAGAATACCTTACGAGTAAAATACAAATGTAGTCAGGGGATTTCTTCTTTTATTTAGGTAGAAAATTACTATTGCTTAGGGTTTTGTTATCCATTCATCAAAGCCTTTCAAAGGTATATAGTTTTGTGAAGGGTATTTATTATTTCTTAGGTGAAGTTCTTGGTAACAGTTATTGGCTCATTTGAAAACGACGCGGTAAACCACCGCCAAAGGGGGGGGGGGAGAAAAAAGAACCTCGATCGCTGTTTTTTTTAAATATTTTTTTAATTAAATCAACCCGACCCTCTTTAAGATCACGTGAAACAAAAGAAAATTTAGATCTCAGACTATCTTCCTTTGTTAAACCAGATTTTTAACAAACTTAAGCCCATTGTCACGTTTGAATTTTAATAGAAAATTACCCTTAAATAATTATTTGATTCATAAAGGGAGGGGTAGAAGAAAACAAATTGTACACTATACCTGTCGCATTGTGCTGGCAGATGTAATGGTGTTTAGCATCATCGCATGACAGATGATTCCACTGGCCGGCTTCTGCTCTGACCATGGCTGCGCAAACAGGAGACTCACCCCCAGAATATTCCGATATGAAGTTGTCATAATACGCGGGTATCGTCGTGCCAAACTCTACCGATATTAAAGTCAGTCCACTGCCGTCTAAAATCTGTTGTGTTCCGATCCACACCGTGTTTAACCTGAACAGGAAATGAAAAGAAACAAGTTACGTTTTCCATCTCTTATAATGTAAAAGTATGTTAGGCGTATAACAGTAATGTAGACACTTTCGAGAAATAACTTCAAAATAATTTAGATAGTATATGAAGCGGTTTACCACGGCGTTATTAAAATAAATACTAAGTGTGAATGAATGTCAACTGCGCGCAACAAAGGTCCTGCGCTTATTCAATGACTTCTGTGTTGACATCATTGTATACAATAATATACACATATATATATATATATATACACACACATGTGCGCGCGTGTGTGTGTGTATGTGTGTGTGTATGTGGGTGCGTGCGTATGTGTGTGCCTGTGTGCGCGCGCGTGGGTGTGTATGTGCGTGTGTCCATCTCATTATTGTGCAATTTGTATGCCCAATTTAAATTTGATATTTCCCAATCACTATCATATTTTACTACAAATTGAGCTAAATCACCCACGTTTTGCCAATAATTGCCCCCCAAATAGGTCTAATTCACAGTATAACCCCCACGTTGGGCAATTATATACCGGATACACCATGGATAACGAAATTAAACTTACTTCGAGCTTTGTTGATAGGAATTAATAAAGTCATTCAGCGCTTGGTCCTCTATAAAGGCCAACTTGGACCCCATGGCCGCACATTTAGAACTGGTCTCCAGTGCTATATGCTTGTCCATCGAAAACCAGTAGCATTCGGAGTACCAAGGGGTTGTGTATGGCAACATGTTAACAGGGCAAACTTTGATGGAAACAAAGAGTACAGAGTATTATTCTGATAGTATAAACTATTCTGAAAACGGTGTCACTTCTATGTTAGGAAAATGAGTTTAATAAGCAAATAATTACCGTTGGTGAAGGTGATGAGACAAACTATCACTTCCGAGGCGATCTGGATGTAGCTATCTTTCCGAAGCGAAGCTGAGGAAAGATAGCGTATACATTCAGATCGCCGAGGAAGTGATAGTGTGCCATAGCCTGAAACCAAAAGGTGATTATTTGCTTTATATTCCACATCGGAAACATTTTACTTCTTTAGTCATTTTAGAGCAACAAGTCATCAATTGACAGCTATATAAACACGGAATATTATTATAATTATTATTAGCAAACGGTGTACGATACGTACAGTGCATGCAGTATGGTGATAGTGATAGTGTGCCATAGCCTGAAACCAAAAGGTGATTATTTGCTTTATATTCCACATCGGAAACATTTTACTTCTTTAGTCATTTTAGAGCAACAAGTCATCAATTAACAGCTATATAAACACGGAATATTATTATAATTATTATTAGCAAACGGTGTACGATACGTACAGTGCATGCAGTATGGTGGTGTGACCATATAGTTCGCGCGTGACCAAAGTTCGCGTATTAACACTAAAAGCGCTTAAAGAGGATAGCAATGTATACAATTAAAGTGCGTTGCACTGTGTAGATAGTACTTCTATTTTCAGTGAAAGTGCGTTGCACTGTGTAAATAGTACTACTATCTACACAGTGCAACAAACTTTTCTTCTCCCATCAATGATGGGCGAACTATCTTTCATCACGTGATTTACTTTTGACCAATCGTAGAGCAAGATTCTTATTATGTGGAATATAATGTTAAATAGATTTACATTTGCAGTTATTTGTTTAAAACTTTACGCGTACCCTGCCGGCTTTTGACAATTGGCTTTTGTTTTACTAACATAAAAAATATGTTTTCGGAATTCCCTCCAGGATGAAAAAGCGCAGTTGGGATGGTCTTTAAAAATATCTTCAGATTTCTCTGAAAGGATTTTGATATAGTCACTAGCCAACTCGCAATAAAGGCACGCCATTGGGGTAAAACCGCAGGTGTCTGCCTGAGATCGTGGGTAGCATCTGCGAGCTAAAACACCATTGAAAAGTCACAGTTTAAAATTCAGAAATTATCTCAAAATATTCCTACAATAACAACTACATCAATCATCCCGAGGACTTTGAGTGTGTAAAAGGTACCTATTTTCTTAGATTAAAAGCTCATATCTGTAGATAGAAAGAAAAAGGGAGTGGTAACTTTGGCGAGGTGTCATCCTGTGGTGCCATCTCTGGTTTGGCTCAAAAGCGTAAATGCAAAGAAAGAAAAGATCCTGTAAACAGTGCATCTAAAGTGCCATTTCTGACTATAAATGTTTGCGGTACAGAAGAAATGAACTTTATGAGCACCCCAAAAGTACAATACAGCTCGTATACATACATTCGCACCCCCTTTGAAGGTAACCCTTCATTGAATGATAGAAAATGGATAAGGTCTACCGTCAATTTATTTGAAAATTATCATCATATGTATTCTTTCTTCCATTTAGGTTTAGTAACCTATGAGTTTTCATTTGCTATTCGAGCAGTACATCTGATACTCCTTACACGTGTGACATGGCGCAGCTGACATATGAGCAGAGAGCCTAAGATATCATGAGATAAGAAGTTATTAGGCCGTTCAAATAATTAAGAGTAACCTATGGATTGAAACAAGGTTCTGTCAAAGCCTAGCTGATACCTTGCATCATTTTAAACAATGAAGCAAAAAAGCACGAGGCATACTTTAGATTTTAAAAGGATTTAAGACCAAAGAAGCAATTGCGCTGTGAATAAGTATGACGTCAGGTCAACCTTGCGTCAATATTTTCATTTCTCCAAAATGAAATAGTCAAATTGAAACTTGGTACAATCTGGGTATTAAACTTGGTCTAGTAAATCAACTCCATTATTTATTATCATCTTCATCATTCCCGTTGTTACATAGCAATCTGACACAATAAGACAGACTAACTTATACTTTTCACAATTAAATAAGTCGCATTAAAGGGACAAATAACTTACGCGTAAATGGGTTTGGATCAGGTGGTTGCTGACAAATAACCCCCTCGCCAAAACCTGAATCTTTGATACAGGGGCATGCTACCCATTTTCCATCGTCTCGCAGCATCTTGGCACAGTCGAAGCCAGATACGTTAGCTGGTTCGGCCTCTTCCCAGTTGTTGTAGGTCAGTTCCTCATTCAGCATGTAGTCGCGAAATACATCTTCTTCATAAAGAGCGTTGACGCCTATCCAGTAATGACTACATGCCATATACGGTAAGTACAAAGAATAATAGACAGTATATAAGTGAGGGTGTTAGTAACAATTATAAGATGATGACGTGGATCCTAATCAAAGGATTGGTTGAAAGCGTACACGTGACCAGGCATTCATTTTGCTTAACGCGTAATTTGGATAATGACTGATCATTATCCAATGGTAATGACTGGTCATCATCAAAACTATGTTTATAAAACATCACTTTATAAAACATAAACTTATAAAACAAATAATACACAACATTTTGTTCGGGCATTACTAAAATTACTCACACTCGGTACATTCAAAACAATCCAAACACCCTCGGCTACTATCGCCTTGGGCGTGTTAGACTGTTCCAAAGGTACCTCGTGTGGGTAATTCTTACTAATGCCCTCACTGCTGTGTATTGTTTGTTTAATATTAACCAGCTGTACCTTTGGGACAGTCTGAACACCCAATGCATTAGCCGAAGATGTCTGGACTGTTTCGAACGTATCGAGGGCGAAAAAAATGATATCATCAAATTGTGGCAGGAATATGTCATTTTATCAAATACTCCCATCCCAGATTGTGAAAATCTAGAAGCAACTTACAAAGAAAGACGTACGAGAAAAAAATGCTAAAATACTGGTCGTATGAAAATGCTAAGGACCAATCATTTGAATAGGATCCAAGTCATCATTTGATAAAGACAGAATGAATGACCACCAACGACCGGATGGTAAATGGGGAGCCTATCCAATATGTTGCAACCGCCAATGTGGTGGGATTAGCATTTCCAACGAAATTTTCTCTCCTTTTCCATGCTCTTTTAATTAGTGTTAAGTCTGGTTACTTTTTTAGACAAAGTTTGGCGAATGTGCTACACACAGAGAAAAGAGGTTTGAATTTAATCCCAATAGGGAGTAAATGCTTGTCGCATAAGGGACACCCCTCAGGGAGTAAATTTACTCCCCAATGTAGGGAGTACATTTACGACCCACAAGAAGGTATAAATGTGGACCCCAAGGTTATGATTTGACTCCCTTGAATGAGTGAAATTTGCACCCAATGGTGCTTAATTAATACCTTTTGGTTCAATTTTCATGAAAAATGGGTTCAAATTTACACCCCGTGGGGTTGAATTTTATACCCTATATGATCGATTCCACAACACCCTGTGGGGAGTAAATCTACACCCTAACGGCAGGAATTTACAGAAAATAAATATGTGGGACTACAGTGCGACTTACTTTTGGCACCATAGGGTTTAGGGTTAGGGTTGAAGGAACAGGGGAACAGGAACGCCCAGTTAAGAGTTGGATGAAAATCCCGTTAAAATTCACGTTGAAAACTTTGAAACTTGAAAAACAGGATTCCTAGCTTCCTAAGCCGAAGCTGAGATTTGCGGCACACGCGGAATACACGCTGGAAATGCACATCGCGCCGGCATGGCAGCATTTTGCAAAACGCGGTCATATATTGACCAATCAGAGCTCGTCTGACTAAAATAGGGTGTAAAATTACACCCCTCAAATGACTTTTCTGTAAACCCTTGCGTATTTCCGTGTTTTACTCCCTAAAAGGTGTAATAGGGGGCTTCCTATTTTTCCAATTTAGTTTTACTCCCCAGGAAAACCTTTTATTTCTCTGTGTGAAGATGTGGTAAAATTGACCCGAATTATTGAGGGCTCTGTTTCTGGCGGGGAACCTTTGGGGCTGAACCTGACAGCTTCACGTTATATTAATAGTCGTATAGCTTTACTTTCAACAAGTAGTAACTCTTTGCTTTCAACTAGTAATAGTATACGTGCTTGTCGAGGGATCAATGGTCAATGAGCAAGTTCTTAGATACAATCTTCGCATGGGCTTATAACATATAGGTCATTTGTACAAAAATTGTTAACCCATCAAGACGAATACTGGTTTCGTGCTCATCAAAGTTATGTTATTCATTATTCATTTATAGAACAAAGGTTGAAGTATTCTTCTTATTTGGGTAAACAAAAGGTATAAATGCATGAAACACCTCCATCACTTTGGTATTGATTATTCTAAAGTGCACAAAGTGGGACGTGTCCATGTGAAAAAGACTGATCTATTCGTATGGGCCTGATCACAGTTTCGGGAACGGCTCCTAGACTTTACCGGTTGTACTACACATGCTATCACGACAATCGATATGCAGGCAATGTCCTGTAATAACCGGATCTTGGCTAAAATCTTGGAATATCTATGTGGGTGTATGTGCGTGTGTGCGTGTGTGTTTCAATCATTCAAATATAATTGAAAAAAACTATTATGCATACCTCTCACTTCCTTCGGTGGTTAGAAGGTCGTGAATAAATGTGTTTTCATCGCCAGTGAAGATAGATGGTACATCTCCACCGTAGTCGTTTCGGCATACCTTTCGGGCATCCTCGATCTTGTCTTTTTTCGGGTCGTGGACATGGTAGCAAAAGCCGGTATGTGGACTCAGTGATCCTCCAGAACAAAATTGTCCGTCTATAATTATATTGTAGTAAAGAATGGATATACATTTTTCGCATTTTTTAATGTGATTTCATTTTATTTCATTACAACTTAGTGACGATTAGATCAATGATGACGATTGAGGACATAATGTATAATCATAGTAATAATAATAATCATAATCATAACACTAATAACAATAATAATGATGACGATGATTGATGATGATCACTATCATCATCATCATCATCATCGTCGTCGTCGTCTTCATCATCATAATAAAGTTAATTTTCAATAATGAAGAACACAATAGAAGCTCAAAATGAACACATCCATCAAAAGATTATTGATAAGGTTCCTACAAGGTATAACTAATAAATTCGTTTCAACCTAGCCGTCCGAAGGTTCAGAAAGCACTTCCTACACTCGAGATCAGAGTGACAAGTTTAAATGACTTGCCAAAATTATGGTAACAAAATATTAAATGATAATGAACCGTCAAAGAAACTGTGGCTTGACTAAGAACATGATTCGTGTACTAATAGATTAGTGTTGATGATATTGCCGTAATAAGTAAGGAAATATTTTTTATACAAAATACATTTAATCAAATAATAAATTTATAAAATGTAGTTGTAAATCATACTCACAGACATCCCTGGCACAAAATAGTCCGCCCAGGAGGATAGCAATACAAGTAATTAACGTCATAATCTCCTTTCAAATATTCACTATGTCATATTGAATTAGCTTCAGTTGCTTAAAAATGTAGGATACACTGTACAGCAAACGGAAGTTCATCATCCATTCTAGGCGATTGGAAGAAAATTAAATGAAAGAATTCACATCCTCCTTTACAGTTTTGTCCACTCTTTGTCTTTGCCTTCCCCTTATTTTCGACGTTTAGTCTCGAGAAAGTAATAGTTTCGATCGCATCGGCATGGTTACAGCGTAAACATTATGCAGACGTTTCATATTTTGATGAAAAACCGATATGACAAATCGACCAGTATCGATCAACCTTGCCGATGACACTTAATTCATACGTCAGGGCAATTGCGACGGAAGTAGGTCAAGTAAGTTGTCAAAGACATTATTAAAGAGAAGGTTGAGTTTGTGTAGTCCCGTTTATGCATTTCTGTGTACAGTACATGTGACCGCTAACAGAACAGGGCCAATTTCGAATCAGTTTGATTCCAAAACATCACAGTGTACACCAATTATCTGCTACATCTAATCGCTCCCATACAGTTCCTCTCACAACACAGTCGCATGACTAGAACTCAAATTTATCTTTAACATTATGTGCGTGTGCTTGATGTATCGACCAGTCTTTGACTAATTAATTTCATTTTCAAGAAATGATGAGGGAAGCAACATCTGTTTGTAGATTAGGACGTAGTCCAGTAAATTCTGTTGTACACCTTCATTTGCCTTTCATCTTTCACTTGCTTTTTGTGACGAAAAGAGAGAGAGAGAGAGAGAGAGAAAGAGAGAGCGAAAAAACAATGATGTAAATCGAATGAAAACTACATGTATATAAAGGAGAGTAAAATATTAATCAACATTTTTATTATGACCTTTAGAAATCCCACAAGACCCACGATCAAGATAGAGCGAGAAAGAGAGAGTGAGAGAGAGAGAGAGAGAGAGAGTAAGTGAGAGAGCGGGTGTGTGTGTGTGTGTGTGTGTGTGTGTATCAGAGAGAGAGAGAGAGAGAGTGTGTGTGTGTGCATGTGTGTGTGTGCGTGTATGTGCGTGTGTGTGCATGTGGGATAGAGAAAGAGAGAGAGGAGATATATAGATTAAGAGAGAGGTAAAGAGAGAGAGAGAATGTAATACAAATGGCCAAGGGAGAAAAAATGTTTAAATGAAAGTGGGATAATTTGATAATGCTTTATTGTTTTGTTGGTTCATTATTTGATATATATGCTCAAAGAGAGAAAAAAAACGTTTGCATTCAAGTAGGATGATTTGTTAATCCTTTGTCAAGAAATCGGCTGACGACATGATTAAAACATTCTGGAAACTAATAAAGTAACTTTGAATAACTGTAGTAAATTAATTGTTTTGAGCTTATATCATTAGAAAAGTAAACTGAGACATATTAATTTTTTAGTTAAATCAAATGAAACAGGGAGAATTGTTACAATCTATATGATAACAGGGATTTTTCCTCGCTTCTTAATTTAGAAATTATAATTGCCAGGTGTTCGATGCGATAGATCAAAGTGAATATTAAAGTTCGGACCGTTCGAAACACTGAGGGAAACAGAAAGCGACAGAGGTAAAATAAAGTACAAAGTTGCCCATAAAGTTGGAATATTTCTTTTAACCTTTTTTCATGAAATAGTTATGACGATATGATTCATTCTTGACAGGTTTATATCATAAGTATATTCGTAAGTATAATCTTCTTAGAACTTGAATGATCAATCTAAAGAGTCAGAGAGATTGATCCATAAGGTTCTGAGAAGATACAATTTATGAATCAATATAAAACCATCTTTTAAAATTAAATTCATAAAAAGGGGTCAAAATACGTTATTCCATTTGTATGGGTAACAATGTATGTATTAAAGGATTTAAGAAGCATGTAACAAAAAGAAAAAGAAATTTAAAAAGGGAGCCTGAAATGTTATGGAATGTTTAAAACAGTAAAAGATAGGAGGAAGACACAACATTATTCAAACGATCATCCTGCCTATCAGCAGTCCGATTCATATCTCAAGATACCCCTCTCTCGATCATCTCTTCAATCAAATTTCCAACATTAAAATACTTGAGTCATCAACACAAATCAACCTGTTCATTGTGCGAATATTAACAGATAATTTATAGTGAAGTCTATCAACCGTTTACGAAATTTATATTCAGTATTTATTTATGCTATTTCTTTGTCAACCAATCGCTAATCAAGTTACACCATCCTATTTCACATTTCAGCCAATTTCATTCACAAAATCAAATAAATCAGCCACTTCTTTTCATTCATCAATAGCTATTCCTTAATTCAATACACTATATGAACTAATCCATTAACAAGTCAAAAAATATTTTTGTTTAATTATCGCAATCCTTTCATAAAAAGATTGATTATCAATTCATCATGTTCATTCACATATATCATTTAACAAAATGTTGATAGTATTCAAGTAGTCAATGGGTTCAGATGCATTCGTGAGTTAACAGTGAGATACTTACAGTTTTGCCATCAATATGCTATTCAAGATACATAAGCATGAGACAGTTTTGCTATTGCACATAAATCGGCCCAATAATAAAATATATGAATCCAGCAAATCGTACAACATTATTTTTGTGTAACAAATATCTCACTTAGGGGGAGAAGAACTTAATCCATTTCAGTAACTTTATGGTGATGAAAGGTTAGAAATTGAGAAGAAATGACATTTCACAAGTTGAAACAGTAAATATGTCAAATTATCTGAGCACTGTTACTTATTAACAGGTTTTCTCAACAACAAAACTTCCATCATAAAATTACGCTGAGTCTGTATAATTTTAAGTAAGTAAATTAGAGAGAATATATTCCATAAATTTCACAACTATATGTTATGAAGGGGAAAAGGGTATTTTTAAAGGAAATCCATCCAAATACAATGCATCTATTCATTGCTATTTTTGCATTATCAAAATATCATCTAATCACTTCACTAAAGATAACATAGTCTTCCTCACGCACGTTAACAAACTAACTAAATCTTGCTCATAATTACATTTACTAAACGGCATCACTGTCAGGACTGTATTCCAATGCATTTAGTTGTATATATGTACAGTCTGTCCTATAAATTCACATATTATTTCGTCTGTCATCGCTCTTGACTCCCAATACAAACTAAAAACACAATAATACACTTCAAATTTTGTGGGATAGCCTGACCGACTACTGTAGGAGCCGGCCGTTTATTCAGTATGAATGTTCAACAAACATTTCTTCTCGTTTCCTTCAGGAAACTGGACCGACCATGGTCCAGGATTAAAAACCAGAGGTAAAACTCTACGAGAATAAAAACTCTGGAAAACCTTAATAATAATAATAATAATATTTAGCTTTAATATAGCGCTTAATACAATGTCTCTAAGCGCTTAACAAATATACTATTACCCCGGTCATTGGATTCAGTGCTTGTCCGCACACACTGTGTGCACAATCTCCACTTCCCTGGGGAGCATTCCAGCCAGGCGTCTCCTGACGCTCAAAAACTGTTTGACCAACAATGACGGTCGCATTTTACCGGGTACCCATTTAACACCTGGGTGGAGAGTAGCAAGTGCAGGTTAATATCTTGCCAAAGGATATTAGTGCCGTGTTGGGATTTGAACCCTCAACCTTCGCATCTCCAGTCAAGCGCCTTAAACCACTCGACCATGACACTCGAGGAATTGGGATCCATGTCAAAACATAACATAACACAACGCACTTCCATTGTAAATAAAAACTTGTCTTGTTGAAAGCTCAAGCTAGAATGATTCATTTACACACCAATTGATGCCACGCCCTGGTCTCCGTGGCGGAAGCTCGCACACCTGTACGAGCTGCCTTTGCAAATTAAATTTCATTGGGGCAACGGCCCCGAACCCAACATAAGTATGCATTCATTACGATACAAACAAGATTTGCCAGCTGTACAATAGTACCGCAGACAAATAATATCCTTATGCACATGGTCCGCGTTATGAGCTCAATTTTCTGATTTGTTTCCTGCTGGTTCTCTATTTAATACTATTTAATTTTCAGATATATACCTTAATTTGGAACATTCACGATAAATTTCACTAGATTTTGTTAAGGCTCGATTTTCTCGATTTTAATTAATTTTCATTTTATCGATTGCTTTCTTCGCCTCTCTGGACGGTCGCTCGTTTGCCACACACACAATAAAATAGACAGTTGCTTTGTGCAACACATTGGTTTGGCAAAATTACTCAAAATTTTCCAGTCTTCATTAGCTCCTTGGCAACCCTTTTTACATATGTATGGAATAATCTCACACTTGTAAAAAATTAAAATAATCTTGAAGTCTTTGGTATCTATCCCATGACGGATACGATGTAGCACAAGGTGATTCTTTGTGTGGCACAAAAAGAGTTATTAATTTTATTTTCCTAAACAAAATCCCAAGAAAACTGCGTATCATACAAGCGGATTTTTCAAGATGGTGCCAAATAAGAAAGGACAGAATTCGGTAAACTGGCATGATATCATATTGATAATAATATAGATAAAAACCCTGACAAAAATAAAGGGACACAGAAAAAGAAACTGTGATTAAAAAAAGGTGAATTTTATTTTATGATTAAAGTTCATACTATACCAAACATTGGAGATAATAATAAACTTTTGCTTGCCATATAGCTTAACTCAACAACAACACCAACATGAACAAAGATCAATTGTTCTTCTACCATTGGTATATCAGAAGATTAACGGCAAACGGGGAATATGATATCCAAAATGAAGTAACTTAAATATTACACATATCCCCCTCAAATATTATTCAGGCCGACATGAAACCTGATCATCCTGATCAATCAATTATTTGGAGACAACGTATCTCGTGTAATAAGGTTTTTAAGGCAGATTCTAACCCTGACCGAAACAAATCAATACAACATAATAAAACAATGTTTCCAATATAATAATTTAAAAATGATAACGGGATAACATGCTTTAATTAAGCGATGAATAACACCTTAAGAACAACATATTATCATAACATTTATTCAAAAAATTGTCACGACAGATGTTGTCAATGATTTTCGAAGGATTTCAAAGTAATTTGTAGGCTTTCCAAATATCATCTCGAACGACCAAGATGCATCCAAGTCATGTATATCTTGTTCAATATTTTGTTGTTCTTTTCCTTTTTAAGATTCGAATGTGAAAAATTAATAGTTGTTAAATATATCGAAATATCGCCCACAGTACACTACATACCGAATATGCTTTGTATTTACTTCAAATTACACGCGTTGTTTATTCATTTTGCAGAAACCAAACGTCAATTGACAAAATAGTGTCGAACTAACTCTTGACAGACGACGCGGCATACATTTTTTGTTGTTCAGAATCAGAAATAACTTTTAAAACAGCTGAATTTTATATGTTGTTGAGGTCGTTCCCTGTGATCTCGATCATCTCGGAGCCCATTCTGGTGACATGGCGAAGATGGTGTCCAAGCAATGGTAGTTCTCGACGACGCGACGGCGTGGCGAGGAGATCCAGCAGGCTTCCGTAGCGCTTACAAGACCTCAGGACAGGGAGGACAATTGGAATGTCGGACTTCTAGAACCAACGGGAACTGTATTCCAGATACCTCCTGGAGACCGCGTCATCAGCCTGTAATCACCCTGTAGAAAAAAGAAAGAAAAAACGCAGCCTCTGGTGTTTCGCCAGGGCGTCTTACGAAGGGAGAAAAAGGAGAACCGAGGTTATCGCTTACCCTGCAATGACCAGGTGCGCGTGCGCGCGTTACGATCGCTCACAGTTTGAAAGGTTACAACAGAAAAACGACAACACAGACCATACAACACGTTCAACAAACACATCGTGTACCACAAGACTTGCCTTACCGAAATGTATACCTACCTGTTTCCTCTGTAGACATTATGACTGTTGGTGTTGTTTCTGACGTTGTTGGTGTGGGTTCTGTAGTTGTCGTGGCAGGTGTTGTAGACCCCACAGAAGAAGACCCCTCCTGTGTGGTACTTTCACTGGTAGTGCTCTCTGTTGTAGTCGATTGTGATGTGATGACATTTGTTGTTGGTGTGGTTAGCGGCAACGTTGTTGTGGACTCTGCTGTGGAAGGGCTGGTAGTAAGTTTGGTAGTGGTGGTGGACAAAGTCGTTGTACCTTCTGTTGCTGTGGGGCTGTGAGTAGTGGTTGGTGTAGTAATTGGCACTGTCGTTGTCGCTTCTGATGTTGTAGGTTCTGTTGTTGTAGGGCTGTATGTAGTGGTTGGTGTAGTAGTGGGCAGTGTTGTTGCCGCTTCTGGTGTTGTAGGACTTGGAGTGGTTGTTGGAGTGGTGGTAGGAATAGTTGTAGCTTCTGTTGTTGCTGCTTCTGTTGTTGTAGGACTTTGAGTAGTTGTTGGTGTTGTAGTAGGAATAGTTGTAGCTTCTGTTGTTGCGGCTTCTGTTGTTGTAGGACTGGGAGTAGTTGTTGGTGTTGTAGTAGTAGGAATAGTCGTAGCTTCTGTTGTTGCGGCTTCTGTTGTTGTAGGACTGGGAGTAGTTGTTGGTGTTGTAGTGGCAATTGTGGTTGTCGATCCAACCGTGGTTGCCGCAGACGTAGTATTTTGATTAGATACTGTACAGAAAAGAGAGGGTAAATGTCTAGAAAGTTTGCTGGAATATCGCTATAATAATAGTAACATTATGAAGCGCCTAGAAGTATTCACGTAATGCACTGACAATTTCTTTGAGCTTCTTATGTTCATCAAAGGCACTATGGTTTTGGTAAGGATATCTATTAGTTTTTAGGTGAAGTTTGAAGTAACGGACCAGTGGCGGATCCAGGGGGCGGGCCCCACCTTTTTTTTTGGAGATGGGCCCCCTCCCCTGACGCTCAAAGGGTGGGGGGGGGGGGGGGTTCACTTTTTCAAATTTTTGAGGGCCCCCAAAAAAAATTAGTGCTCACTACCGAAGCCCCCCCCCCCTCCCCCACTGAGCGAATTATCGGCCGGCGCGATTTTGAAATTTTCGGGATTTTTTTAAAATTATTGCTCACTACACCCCCACTGAGCGATTTATCGGCCGGCTATTTCGCCGCTAAATATGTTCTCACGAATTGGGCCCCCTCCCCTGCCGCCGGCTGGATCTGCCCCTGTTACGGACTTACAAAACAAGAAAGGGGCGGAAGAAAAGGAAAAATGAGGGAAAAGAACCGACGCGGGTTTTAATACATGTGTAAATGAATAGCAACTACGCGCAGAAAAGTTCCCAGTGTCAGGTTCAAATTACCCTTAACTTTATATGTGATTCATAAAGGGAGGAAAAAGGAAGCTATTTGTACACTATACCTGTCGCATTGTGCCGGCAGATGTAATGGTGTTTAGCATCATCGCATGACAGATGATTCCACTGGCCAGCTTCTGCTCTGATCATGGCTGCGCAAACAGGAGACTCACCCCCAGAATATTCGGAGATGAAGTTGTCATAATACGCGGGTATCGTCGTGCCAAACTCTACCGATAGGTAAGTCAGTCCACTGCTGTCTGAAATCTGTTGTGTTCCGATCCACACCGTGTCAAACCTTCAGAGAAAATAACAATAAACGAGTTACGCTTTCTAGCTCTTATGATGTAAACATATGGCAGGCGCATAACACGATTGTAAACACTTTTGAGAAATAAACTAAGGCGTAGTTGAATCGATAAACAGCGGCGGATTCTTATTATATAAAACAAGTGTGAATGAAAGTTAAATGCGCACAATAAACGTCCTGCGAGCGTGCACTGACCTCTGTGTTCATGACATTTGTTATAAACTAAAAAAACATATATATATAGCCTATATATATAATGCCCAATTTCGATTTTACATTTACCAATCACTTTCATATTTCACTACAAATGGAGTACAAATTACACACGTTTTACCAATAACTGCCCTAAGATTGGTCTGACTCATAATAGCCCCTAAGTTGGGCAATTTTTCACTCGATTTTATTTACATAATTGTGTTGCGCTTTATTTCTGTCAATAAGGGAGTTTACAGATAGCACATGGTACAAATGACCCCAAATATCCACAGATCTTTTACACATGGAGAAGTTCCACTTTGAGCATATTAGAATAATAACTGCCAAAGTCCTACATGTGCTCCATGAATACCTTTTGTTTGCCTTCTTGAAAAGAATACTTCCACCTGCGTATCATAGAATGTACCGTTGGTGCAGAATGAATAATGTTACATAACTTTCATGAGCGCATATCCAGTATTCATCTCTGTGGGTTTTACCTTTTTGGTACAAAATTGACCTTTATCTGCCCATGCGCAGATTGTATCTGTAATCTCCCTTACACTTAGGTAACACCATGTGCATACATAGTCCTATTGCAGGTTTACAATTCTCCTCGGCTTTCAAAGGTGGGGAGGGGTCGTCCTTCAGCTACATAAAATACCAGATACGCTATTGATAATTCTCACACTTACTCCAAGCTTTGTTGATAGGAAAGAATGAAGTCATTCAGCGTTTGGTCCTCTATAAAGGCCAACTTGGACCCCATGGCCGCACATTTAGAACTGGCACCCATTGCTGTATGCTTGTCCATCGAAAACCAGTAGCATTCGGTGTACCAAGGGGTCGTGTATGACAACATGTTAGCAGGGCAAACTGAGATGGAAAGCAAAGAGTTCGGCATATTATTTTTGAAAGTGCAACCTATTTTGAAAATGGTGTTATCTTTTATGTTAGGGAAACGAGATTAATGTTAAGCAGTTTACAAAGAACAGAATTGTAAACCGTTGCGTTGGTGCTTGTGTAGTTGACTGTTTAAAACTGGTATCTTCTAATCAAAAAGATCATATCTGACATTGAATCATATTTTCATGGTAAAGGGTAACTAATACCATGTCTACTGATACCATATTCATAATTGTGCTGCCACGGATGACTGAGCAGCAGGCTTTTCAAAAAGTGTTGTCAAAATCCTCTTGTAACATGTTTGGGCTGAAGCAATGAATGTGGGTCAAAAGCCGTGATATGTGTTTTTATCTAATTCTTAATTACGTCGATCTCTTATTAAATTTAATATCATGCAGTTGAAATGAGAAGGTTTTAATAACAACTCAAATTGAAGGAAATGCTTATTACAAGTAAAATTTATTATATTCTCTTCGTTATAATGTTGAAAATATTGACTGTATTCGCACCTTTTAAGGTAACCGTTCTCATTGAATGATAGAAAATTCATAAAATTTATTTAAGATGTTAACCCTTTTGTTATGAAAGTCTACTGTCAATTTCTTTGATGTTTATCGTCATATGTATTTTCACTTTTATTTGGGTTTAGTAACCTTTGAGTTTTCATTCGTTACTCAAGTAAACACATTATGCTCCTGAGACGTGTGAAATGGCGCAACGGAAAAAGTGAGCAGAGAAAACTAAGATATCATGAGATAAGAAGTTAGTAGGCTGTTTAAAGTAATTGAAGGGTAACATATGGATTGAAACGAGGCTCTGTCAAAGTCTAGACACCCTGCATCATTCTTAATAATAAAGTAAAGAAGCACGAGGCATAATTTAGCTTTTCAATTGATTTAAGACCAAAGAAGCGCAGGCATATGGCTTGACCCACATTCGTTCCATCAATCTAAACATAGTACAGGGCGATTTTGACAACACTTATTAAAGACCTTGTGCTCAGTCAACCGTGGCAAAAATATTAAAATCAGGGTGTCATTGGATAGAACAAAAAATACTTGTCATAATGAAATATACTCGTATTTAATCATCCGATGTCATGTTCAAAATTATCACCAAAACGGTACTGTCAACCGAGTTGAAACGTGGCAAATTTATGTAAAGGCTTGGACAGCGCTGGGTAAGTATGACGTCACGTCAAACCTTGCGTCAATAAAGCGGCATAACGTTGTGCCGACGTCACTTTCATATCTCCAAAATGACATAGTCAAATTGAAACTTGGTACAATCAGAGTACTTGTTCTAGTAAATCATCACCATCATTTAACATCACCACCACCATGTTCATCATATTCATCATTCTCGTTGTCACATAACAACGTGACACAATAAAAACAGACCACCTCGTATTTTGTCACAAGTATATACACGTCTCGTTAAAGGAACAGATAACTTACGAGTGAATGGGTTGGGATCAGGTGGTTGCTGACAAATAACCCCCGCGGCAAATATTGAAAATGTTTCACAGGTGAAGTCTGTCCATTGCCCATCGGCTCGCTGCATCACGGCACAGTCAGAGCCATATGCGTTATCTGGTTCATCCGTTTTCCAGTTGTCGTAGGTCAGTACTTCATTCAGCATGACGTCGCGAAATAAATCTTCTTCATAAAGATCGTTGACGCCTATCCAGTAATTGCTGCATGCCATACACGGTAAGTACAAAGAATAGTAGACAGTATATTATTGAGGGCGTTAGTAAGAACTATTCACAAGCTGTACCTTTGGAACAGTCTGGACAACCGAAGTATTAGCCGCAGGTGTTTGGGCTGATTCGATTATTATTGTCAGGGGCGGATCTATCTTTATGCCAAGGGGGGGGGGGGGGGGGGTTGACCCAGTGGCGAATTCAGGATTTTCCAAAAATCGCGGCGCCCGATAGTTTTTTTTAAAACTTTTCCCCCTCCCCCCTTTTTTTTACTTGGCCAAGGGGGGGGGGGGTTCAACCGCCGACCCCCCTAGATCCGACCCTGATTGTAACGCCTGAAAAACCATATGTTTATTTGTTTCATAAAATGTGGCAGGAATCTGTCATTCTACAAATTACTCCCATTCCAGATTTTGAGGATCTAGAAGCAACTTACAAAGAAAGACGTAAGAGAAAGAAATGCTAATGACCGGTCGTAGTGCTGAGGACCGGTTACGAGATATACAATATACTGCTGGTCACATGTTCGCTCTCAACCAATCATTTGATTAGTATCCAAGTCATCATTTTATAAAACAGTATACATATACATGTAATACATAGCAGCGAGGACATTAGTAAGAATTAACCAGGCCAGGTACCTTTGGAACAGTCTAACACACCCTAGGCGATAGCAATAATTTTATTTTATTTTTTGCTCCCCGAAATTTGACAATCGCGCCAACCGATATTTCGCTCTGTTGGGGGGGGGGGGGGGGGGGGGGTGAGGGAGGATAAGTAGCATTATTTTTCTAATTTGTTCTGCTTAGCACGCCCCCCCCCCCCTTGAGCAAAAAAGGAAGAAAAAAAGGGGGTGCGCTGGCATATAGATATCAAAGCTTGATGCTTCGGCGACAATTTCATCCGGATTTATGTCTCTATCGTAGAACATGTACAAACTAATGTATATGATGTGAGGATGCTGAACTTTATATTTTCGACGGCCTCTCTATAGAAATCATAAGCGTGAGGGATGTTGAAGGACGTAGCTTAACTCCAACTTAATTGCAGGGGCGGATCTAGCTTTTTGCCAAGAGGGGGGGGGGGGGGGTTGACCCAGTGGCCGATCCAGGATGTTCCAAAAATCGCGCCGTTTTACTGTTTTACTTTTGTTTTCCCTTTACTTGGCCGCCCAAGGGGGAGGGGGGGGGGGGGGTGTGCGTGTGTATGTGTGAGTGTTTTAATAATTCAAAGTTTAAAAAGGGTTTGGTTTAGGGTTAGGGTTAGGACTAGGGTTAGGATAATATGCCATTTTTATGATTTCCTGTTAATGTTCCGTTTAAGGTTATATTATTTATATATATGAGTGTGTGCGCGCGTGTGTTTGTGTATATACTTAGCCGGCCGCTGAATAAGCGGAGGGGGGGGGGGGGAGGATGGTCCCGGAAATTAGAAAATTGTGCCGACTGATATTTGGTTCGGTGGGGGGGGGGGGGGGGGGTAAGTCAGTTTTTTTCCTCTCACCCTTTAGCACAATTTTTTTGTCAACACATACAAAAAATTAAGGGGGGGGGAGGTAACCCTGCACGCCTGTAACAAACTAATATGCATACCTCTCACTCCCTTCGTTACTAAGGAGGTCGTGAATAAATGCGTTTTCATCGCCAGTGAAGATAGATGGTATATCTCCACCGTAGTCGTTTCGGCATGTCAGTCGGGCATCCGCGATTTTGGCTTTTTTCTCGGCATGGACATGGTAGCAAAATCCGGTATGTGGACTGAGGGATCCTTCAGAACAAAATTGTCCGTCTGTAATCATATTGGAGTAAAGAATGGATATACATTTCACACATGTTTGATGTGATGTGATTTTATTTCATTTTGTTTTTATTTCGTTTCTGATCAGTTCATTCAATCTCAATTCATTTCAAGACAAATTGGTGACAATTAGATCAATGGTGACGATTGATGACATAATAATAATAATTATAAAACGATGATGATAACCATAAATCTAATAACAATAGTAATGGTGACGATCATGATGATCACTATCATCATCATCATCATCATCATTATAATAATAATAATGTTAATTATCAATAGTTAAGAAAACAATAATAGCTCAAATTCATTCTTTTGCGCACATAATTATGTGATGTTCAATGTACTTTCAAGGTAACTATTCCCTCTGCTTTAGTCTTGCCGCCCTAAGGTTCAGAAACCCTTTCCTACACTCGAGAAAAGAGTGACATATTATGTAAATATCTAAAACTGTGGCATGATTACAAACTTAGTTCTTATTATAAATACATATATAATTTAGCAAAATTAACGTTAGTAATATGCAATACGGTCACATGTTAATGATATTCCTTCATTAAGAAGGAAATATCTTAGCTATAGTATAATCAATCAAATAACAAATTCATCAAAAATAATTGTATATCATACTCACGGACGTCCCTGGCAATAAAAAGTCCCCCGAGGAGAATAGCGATACGAGCAGCTATCGCCGTCATATTATCTTTTATAATATTCACTCTGTCATATCAAATTTGCTTCAGTTGCTTGAAAATGTTAGGCTACGCTTTACAGCAAAGGAACATTCATCATCCCTTCTAGGCGGTTGGAAATAAATGAAAGAATACACAGCCTCCTGTCTAGTTTTGTCCACCCTTCGCCTTATTATGTACCCCTATATTCGACGATTAGTATCGAGAAAGTAATCGTTGATTGATCGCATCGTCATGACTACAACGTAAACATATGCAGAAAAGTCATATTTTGATGAAAGACCGATATAAATAAATCGACCAGTATCGACCGCCCTTGCCCGAAGGCACTTAATTCAAACGTCTTGATGAACGGAATTAGGGCACGTAATTTGGCAAAAAAACCTTTTAAAGAGAAGGTCGAGTTCTGAGAAAGGTGAAGATAAAGTTTGTAATTTTTCTTTTTTCTTCATTCTTTTAATGTTAGTTTGGAAGAGTAGGTCTATCATAGTTGCTTGAAAATGTTAGGCTACGCTTTACAGGAAAGGAACATCCATCATCCCTTCTAGGCGGTTGGAAATAAATAAAAGAATACACAGCCTCCTATCTAGTTTTGTCCACCCTTCGCCTTATGTACCCTTATATTAATAATAATTGATTCTTATTGAGCGCTACTACAGACAAACTGATCAGAGCGCTATACAACAAGAAAGATCCATACAACGATTAGTATCGAGAAAGTAATCGTTGGTTGATCGCATCGTCATGACTACAACGTAAACATATGCAGAAAAGTCATATTTTTGATGAAAGACTGATATGAATAAATCGACCAGGTATCGACCGCCCTTGCCCGATGGCACTTAATTCAAACGTCTTGGTGAACGGAATTAGGGCACGTAATTTGGCAAAAAAACCTTTTAAAGAGAAGGTCGAGTTCTGAGAAAGGTGAAAATAAAATTTGTGATTTTTTTTTCTTTCTTCATTCTTTTAATGTTAGTTTGGAAGAGTAGGTCTATCATATTTTAAAAAAATCCCCTTAAAAGGATGGATCGTCAGATGCCCTCATATTCTATTATGACAACTAACAGCTAAAAGTTGTGGACCACAACTTTCAAGCCACATGATTGTTTATGTAGTCCCGTATAGGGAAAAGTGCATATGACCTCTAGCAAAACTAGGCAAAATAACGTCTTATCATTTTGATCTCAAAACCTCACAGAATACACCAATACTTATCTGCAACATGTTCAGCCTTTTACGATCGCATGACTAGAACTCAAATTTATCTTTAACATTATGTGCGTGTGCTTGATGTATCGACCATTCTTCGACTAATTAATTTTCTTTTCAAGAAATGATGAGGAAAGCAACATCTGTTTATCGATTAGGACGAAGTCCAGTAAATTTTGTTTATACCTCCATTTTCCTCTCACCTTTGACTTGCTGTTTGTGACGGTGGTTATTAAATTTGAAAATGTTGCAGCGATTAAACCCAATGTATGAAGAGAGAGCGAGAGAGAGCGAGAGAACAATGATGGAAACCGAAAGAAAACTATACTGTGCGTCCCAGGAAAAAAGCGAAACCGAGAATTATCGTTGATTTATCATAACGTAGTCACATTTATAATTACTAAATGACACATATTTGGAAAGCTTAGATCCTCCTCTTTTATTTGATGCAACTCATATGATGCACATTTCGCGCATGAGTGATTAAAATGAATTTGAAGAAAGGAAACCAAAAAGTCATTTGGCGGACGGTATCTGAATTTAAAAGAGAAAATCACATTTCCTGGAAGTTGAGGTTCTGCCCTTTCATACA
Source organism: Strongylocentrotus droebachiensis (assembly GCA_035222895.1). NCBI lineage: Eukaryota > Metazoa > Echinodermata > Echinoidea > Camarodonta > Strongylocentrotidae > Strongylocentrotus > Strongylocentrotus droebachiensis. Next base: position 3,958 of record JAVYIG010015636.1, on the reverse strand, counting down.
CCTCAATCAGGAAAAATGAACAAGGAATGACAAAGTTCTGTTTGTTTAAAGTAGTGCTTGCATTTCCATAATTTTATCAAACGAATTCGTTTTCACTGGGTGCCTGCCATAGCAACATGCAGAATTGACAACAGACTTAAGTCCGTTTCGTTGACAATCAGCCATGAATGCATGAAGTCTTTCGTCTACGGCTGATTGTCAACGAAATGTTAGTTATGATAAAACATCGATAATTCTCGGTTTCGTTTTTTCTGGAACGCACTAATGTATACAAGGAGAGGACAAAATCAACCAAAGGGAAGTATTTTCCCCAAAAAAATATTGTGACGTCCAGAAATGATACAAGCACTTATGAAGCACACTATTTAAACGTATCAAATAGTCATTAATCAAACTCTTACACTGTGGAATTTTCCCATTGACATATCATATGATATTATTTTCTTATCATTATCATAAAAATGATATAAAATAGTACATTGTTCCGTATAATGCAAGTCGATGGTGGAAAGCGGTAAACAATGATAAAAGATTGAGCCTTTGTACCACAGTCTTGTCATATGAACAAATTTCGGGCATCTGCTCATCACGCGGTCTCGCTCAGCGGTCTACAACACGTGAAATCGTCTTTGAAAATGCGCTAAGTGTGCAAAGAAATGCTCCTATAAGGAAAACAAACTTTGATTTCACACCAGCTCGGGTGGAAATCACATATTCAAGTACTGTTCTTTCCACTGATACTAATTTCGAACTGATTTGTATACTGGAAAATAGGGCCTTTTCGTCTTAAAAAATGGACAACAATCATTCAATTTGTGATTTCTCTATGAAGGTCACAGGAAAATTCACCTTTTTCACTGGGGTTGTGTACTTCAAGGAGATAATGCTCGTAACTACTACTTGTTATTGGGCCAGCTCGGATGCCAAAACATAGGGTATATAATCCCCTGCCGTCTGATGTAACACATAATTTGATTGGTTGTCGAGAAATTAGGGCCAATTTCAATCCAATAAAAAGAAGCTTTCTGAAATTTACGTATCGACCTCCGTAATTTATGCATTGTGCGTAAGCGAAGTTTTTACACAGCGGACAATTAGGAGGTTTTCGTTTGTCACGTCGACATAGTCGACGTCTAATATGTGACGTCATTTCAGCGATCTGCGCATGCGTCGGGTCGTCAGGCGTCGTCAGGCCACATTTGCGAACCCGTTCATCGATGATTTGAGGTTCGTCAGAAAACTAGTGACCCGTCGTCAGAATGACGTCATCTTGCTACATCGCAGCGTAAATCAGAAAGTAAAAACAGAAAGAGAAAGTGATAGAATGATTAAAAAAACAAAGAATAACATAAGAAAAGGTGATAGAAGGAAGAAACAAAGAATAACATAAGGAAAGACAGAAAGAGAAAGTAATATAATGATTAAAACAAAGAATAACATAAGAGAATTAAGTTGAAAGAAGGAAGAAACAATGAATAACATAAGGAAAGACAGAAAAAGAAGGTGAAAGAAGGGAAAAAACAGAGAATAACACAAGGAAAGACAGAAACAGAAAATGAAAGAAGGACAAAACAAAGAATAACATAAGGAAAGACAGAAAGAGAAGGTGAAAGAAGGAACAAAACAAAGAATAACATAAGGAAATACAAAAAGAGAAAGTGATAGAAGGAAAAAACAAAGAATAACATGAGGAAAGACAGAAAGAGAAAGAGAAAGAAGGAAAAAACAAAGAATAACATAAGGAAAGACAGAAAGAGAAGGTGAAAGAAGGAAAAAAAACAAAGAATAACATAACGAAAGACAGAAAGAGAAGGTGAAAGAAGGAAAAAAACAAAGAATAACATAAGGAAAGACAGAAAGAGAAAGTGAAAGAAGGGAAAAACAAAGAATAACAATAAGGAAAGACAGAAAGAAAAGGTGAAAGAAGGACAAAACAAAGAATAACATAAGGAAATACAAAAAAGAGAAAGTGATAGAAAGATAAAAACAAAGAATAACATAAGAGAAGATGAAGGAAGGAAGAAACGAAGAATAACATAAGGAAAGACAGAAAGAGAAGGTGAAAGAAGGGAAAAAAACAAAGAATAACATAAGGAAAGACTGAAGAGAAAGTGAAAAAAGGAAAAAAACAAAGAATAACATAAGGAAAGACAGAAAGAGAAGGTGAAAGAAGGAAAAAACAAAGAATAACATAAGGAAAGACAGAAAGAGAAGGTGAAAGATGGAAAAAACAAAGAATAACATAAGGAAATACAAAAAGAGAAAGTGATAGAATGATAAAAACAAAGAATAACATAAGAGAAGATGAAGGAAGGAAGAAACGAAGAATAACATAAGGAAAGACAGAAAGAGAAGGTGAAAGAAGGGAAAAACAAAGAATAACATAAGGAAAGACTGAAGAGAAAGTGAAAGAAGAAAAACAAAGAATAACATAAGGAAAGACAGAAAGAGAAGGTGAAAGAAGGAAAAAACAAAGAATAACATATGGAAAGACAGAAAGAGAAGGTGAAAGATGGAAAAAACAAAGAATAACATAAGGAAATACAAAAAGAGAAAGTGATAGAATGATAAAAACAAAGAATAACATAAGAGAAGATGATAGAAGGAAGAAACAAAAAATAATATGAGGAAAGATAGAAAAAAAATGATAGAATGATAAAAACAACAATAACATTAGGAAACACAGAAAGATAAAATGATAAAGAATAGACAATGGAAAGATAGAAGAGAAGATGAAAGAAGGAAAAACATAGAATAACATAAGAAAAATAGAGAGAGAGAGTATAATAGAATAATAAACGAAGAACAAAATAAGAAGTGAAAGAAGGAGAAATTGAATAAGCGTGTGCTATTACGTCATCGTGTAGAGAACAGGTGTCGACTTAAAACGAAAAGGGTTATAAGGTAGTGAACAGGACGGGTGTCTGACGCCAATTCGCATCGTTAGATGACGTGAACGCCGTCCTCGTCCAAACAAACACCACATTTGACTCAGCTCCGCGGCGATGGAAAAGACACATTTTATGTTGATTTCAGCAATTTACTGAAGGGAATTTAGATATTATGGACGATCTTTACAAAAAAGGTGTGTAGGGATTAGATTATATCTTTCACGAGACACTGAATTCTCTAGTTTTCCTGAAATTTAGCAAATTAATGGCACTCTGACTCGCTTTATGAGCAGATCTAAATATTCATGGTCGATCTGCTAGTGAAGGAATCGCGTATTCATATTGCAGGGTGATCCCGCCCATCTTAGACGGAGGGATTACAATGGACTTATGCATTGTGATGTGCATCTGCATCTACTAGACTACTAACATATATAATTTCCTGATTTGTTTTCTTTTTTTCGGGAGAAGAAGAGGGAAGAGAGAGACAAAGCATGGACATGGACAGAGAGAGAGAGAGAGTTGACAAGTCACGCTCACACAGCCGTGTTGACATTCACACTCTCACCAGTTTTCTACGATAAACCCCTATTTCATAAAAATCGACGAGTCCGGCACCTTGGTGTTACGCTCTAGTGCACTCGATTGTTCGCCGTCTGTGTGGGAGGTACACAAAATGCCTCATTGATCTTTTGGCCGAATGTGGGTCAAATTTGTTCATATGATCAAAAGGTTAAATACCGTCAAACACAAAACTAAAAGAATTCCAGAAATGGGAAATAAATTGTTATTCATTCAGACCGAGAAAAGGCGTTGACATTTGAAAGATTTTTTTTCTTCAGTCGGACTGTACAAAGGAAGCTATAAGGAATAGCAAGAGCGAAAGTCTGTAGCTGCATAATAATAATAATAATAATAATAATACATTTATATAGCGCAGCTTTTATACAAAATATACAGAAAACAACTACTACAAATTTACTGACACTATTAATTTCATAAACACAACGCCACAGGCTATCGTCGGTCTATGATCCAACCATGCATGGAGTTAAGAAGAGCGAATA
>JAVYIG010015635.1:0-35003 GCA_035222895.1 Strongylocentrotus droebachiensis | reverse complement strand
ACAACCAAAAAAAACGTCATTAATTGTCCTCGCAAAAAAATGAATATACTTCGGATATTTTTTGCAGAACAGTCCTCTTTTGCACCAGCGCGATATCCGCATTCAGCGCGACAATCATCTCCGTGCATCCTTTTACACTAAAGTCATCATGGATATTGGCTTTTTCGGATACCAATAATCTACGTGATACAGGCCAGGATCAACGCGCAAGGGCATGTCAAAAGAAATCAAAATCAAAGGACGAACAAGGCATGAGGCTCGATGAAATCCACGACTTTATTTTACCATATTTCAGAGACATATATCGACACCGTACCGGTGAACTGACACTGCTGAGTGGAAAGAAAGAGAGCCAGAAGTAGAGGTGAGTGCTAATTAATTAGCCCCAGGTCCAGGGACTCGGGAGCTCGGCCTCGGACGCCGATGCCGAAGGCGTACGGAGTCGGACGTGGACTCGGCCGAGCTCAGAGCAGAGCAGAGCAGTTATCATATTTATGAAAACGATTCAAACAGCGGGTTGGGTGACTTGGGTCACATTTTTTCGCAATGTTAAGAGGGAGTCGGGCTAACTCGGCCCACGGGACTACTCGGCCCAGCTGGAAAAACTGGGCCGAGATGTCCCGACCTGATTAATCGATCGAGAGATACCAATGTGTATATGTTTGTGCTCTTTGTGACTTAATAATGCCCTTTCCAACCAAAATCTTTAATGGAATTGTGTTAAATGATACCAATGAAGACAATTTATAACTTATCTTTCGGTAAAATGACCAAAAAAATGACATTTCGGACAATTTACTCACAGCTCGCAATCCGCATTGCCGCACGTACATTAAATGTGCGTTGTATCTACTCGGACCACTGAAATTCGAGCAGTGTTTTTGTCGGTAAATCACTGCAAAAATATCATTTTTATCTCGTATGAAGGTCTATTTTTTATTCCTGACACAGATTTCATTATTGAGAAGTCGAATATAGTACATTTTAGACGAGATGGTTGATGTTTGTTCACATTCTTTCGTCCTGGCCGTAAATTAGCAGACTACTGCCTAGTGCTACCGCAGCAGCTCAGCTCAGTGTGCAGCTAGCCGTACAGCGCCGCCGGCCGGGTCGGCGGGGGGAATTCACTGAATCGGCGCCCGTACCGGGCCGCTGCACTGCATTGCATGATTGTACTGCCCAATTTGATCGAGTGATGTGAGTAAAACTAATCAAACTAGATCTATATCTACTGTATTATCATTATTCATTCCGAGTAGAATATCCAATTTGATTTAGTGAGTAAACTAGACCTAGATCTATATCTACTGTAGCTACATCATTATCATATACTAGATTAGTCATTCAGAGTAGAATATTCGATTAATGAAGGAATGGAATTTTTCTTTTTCATAATCAGATAATCATATTTTACTCCTAAAAGTTAAAGACTTGATAAATAGCTAGATCTAATGTATGGGCCTAGCCTAGTACTGTAAGAGAAGTGAGCTGAAGAATCGCCTTCTTCTTTTATTTTGAAAGGGGCAGGCGCGTAGCCAGGGGGGGGGGGCAGTGGGGGCGGTCGTCCCCCCCCCCCCCCAAAAAAAAAAAATAAAGAGAAAAAAAAGAAAAAAGGAAGAGGACGTAGGAAGAAAAAGGATTAAGAGTCGAGAACGGTACAACGAATCGTCTTCTTTCTCTAATTATTTAATGAAACATCAAGGCTTCCGCGCTTCGCGCGAGAAGGGGGGACAGAACTGAATTCAGATAAGGATAAAGAGTCTAGAACGGTACAACGAATCGTCTTCTTTCTCTAATTATTTAATGAAACATCAAGGCTTCCGCGCTTCGCGCGAGAAGGGGGGACAGAACTGAATTCAGATAAAGATAAAGAGTCGAGAACGGTACAACGAATCGTCTTCCCCCCAAAAAAAAATAAAAATAAAGAGAAAAAAAAGAAAAAAGGAAGAGGACGTAGGAAGAAAAAGGATTAAGAGTCGAGAACGGTACAACGAATCGTCTTCTTTCTCTAATTATTTAATGAAACATCAAGGCTTCCGCGCTTCGCGCGAGAAGGGGGGACAGAACTGAATTCAGATAAGGATAAAGAGTCTAGAACGGTACAACGAATCGTCTTCTTTCTATAATTATTTAAAGAAACATCAAAGCTTCCGCGCTTTGCGCGGGAAGGGGGGATGGAACTGAATTCAGATAAGGATTAAGAGTCGAGAACGGTACAACGAATCGTCTTCTTTCTCTAATAATTTATGAAACGTCAACGCTTCCACGCTTCGCGCGGGAGCGGGGAAACTGAATTCAGACAAGGATCTAGAGTCGCGGGAGGGATGGAGACAATGAGAGGGATGGAGACGAGAGGGATTGGTGAGGGATGGAGATGATGAGAGGGATTGGTGAGGGATGGAGATGGTGAGGGATGGAGATGATGAGAGGGATGGAGGCAACGGGAGGGATGGAGACAATGAGAGGGATGGAGACGAGAGGGATTGGTGAGGGATGGAGATGATGAGAGGGATTGGTGAGGGATGGAGGTGATGAGAGGGATGGAGATGAGAGGGATGGAGATGATGAGAGGGATGGAGACGATGAGAGGGATGGACATGATGAGAGGGATGGAGACGAGAGGGATTGGTGAGGGATGGAGATGATGAGAGGGATTGGTGAGGGATGAAGATGATGAGAGGGATGGAGATGATGAGAGGGGATGGAGACAATGAGTGGGATGAAGATGATGGGAGGGATGGAGATGATGAGAGGAGTGGAGACAATGAGAGGGATTGGTGAGGGATGGAGATGATGAGAGGGAAGGAGAGGATGAGAGGGATGGAGACAATGTGAGGGATGGAGACAATGTGAGGGATGGAGATGATGAGAGGGATGGAGATGATGAGAGGGATGGAGATGATGAGAGGGATGGAGACAGTGTGAGGGATGAAGATGATGGGAGGGATGGAGATGGTGACAAGATGGTGAGAGGGATGGAGACGATGAGAGGGATGGAGACGGGAGGGATGGAGACGTCTCCATCCCTCTAATCATCAATATCGTCTTCTAAAACCTAAATAAATAAACAAAGTTAAAACAATTAAATAAAATTGAGGACATGTTTGAAAAACACACATAATAACAATAAACATTATTTGTTTACGATTCCAAGATACAAATTCCAACAATATGACGTCAAGCAGACTCATAATAACAAACGATAAGCAGGTGTAATCGTGTATTAATTTTATGCCACGTTGTGGTAATGCAAATTTGTTTTTTTTATTTATTATTTATTTATAGTATACATATTTATACAGGTACACAATATATCAGATATAAATCTGTTAACCCCCCAAAAAAAAATATATAAAAATTGATTTTGCTCATAGATCTTTGCCTCTGTTGCTGATTACATACCCGGCTGAGATGGATGGGAGGTGGGGGGGGGGGGGGGGGGGGGCAGCTGCCTTTTAGAAATTTGAGGAACGGTTAAATTAATGACCAGTTGACCAAAGGTCCAGGAGAAGGCTTACAAGAATTAAGATCCCCCTGCCCAGGGGCGGCCGAGCGACTTCCAAAGTGGGGGGGGGGGGGGGGGGCGGGGGGGGGGGGGGCACCAACAAAAAAAGGACACTTTCTGGAGAAAAAAAAGGGCACCTACAGTGGGAAATCTCAAAGCGAAAATATACCATTTTTTAGACATTGGTATATACCCCTACATTGTAATTACATTATCGGGGATGATTTCAATATTTGTTTCTCTTCATACATCATACAAGATATCGCTTAAGCATCATACTTTACAGTTGGGTATGATGTCTGAATATGCATTTACGAGCGAGCGAAGCGAGCGTGAAAAATGTCAAAGATCTATGAGGTCGCAGTGCGAAAAATTACATCTTATAAAGAGGAAAAAAGCCAATCGTGATGGGGTTATAAGCACATTCTCATAACGGAAGACTGAAAAGACCTTTGATAAGTAACATAATTATATCATCTTTAAATGCGAGCGAGCGCAGCGAGCGAACTTTGGGGGAAATTGCTCTTAGTCGCCTTAAATAAGGGGCACGTTTAATGATTACATGAAAGGGGACAATTATCGAAAGGGATAAGACACTTATAAGAAAAGAAAAGGAGCATGTGGGCAATTCCACGGTAACGGAAGGACACTCAGACAAGATTTTTGAACTTCAGGTTCATACTAAAAGAACTGTTTTATTAGTATAAGATGTGAAACAGTACAGATATAATACCTATATAAGTGCCTTTAATTCTCCCCAAAAAAATTGTCATTATAGTTAAGTAGTTTAAGAATGTGCATATTAATTATCTCGGTAACGGAAGGACATAAAAATGGACATGGTTTTTCCAGTTAATTAGTGTTTATCCAAACTTTGTGAAGTTGATGAAGCTTTCCACTTGACTGAAACACATTTTGTTCCCCATAGTTTAATACATACTAATAAAACAGTTCTTTTAGTATGAACCTGAAGTTCAAAAATCTTGTCTGAGTGTCCTTCCGTTACCGTGGAATTGCCCATGTGTCAAAGTACAAAGGATTATTATAAGAGGTGAAAATGAGGCATTTTTTCACCTGAAAAGAGGCACTCGCCAGTGATGACAAAGAGGCGTTTACGAAAATGGGAAATAGGCATTTGACGGAAAAGGGGCACCCATCAGATTTTGATAGGGGCATTTATAAGAGGTGAAAAGGGGATAGTTCCCTTATTAGAAGGAAAAGGGGCACGTATCATTATTAAAAGGGGAATTATCAGAGTTGAAAGGGGCATTGACCAGATATGAAAAGGGGCATTTATAATAAAGGAAAATGTGCATTTGTTGAATGAAAAGGGGGCACCGTTCAGATTTTTAAAAGGGGCAGTTATGAGAAAGGGAAGGAACTCTTTCTTTTTAATGGGGGCACTTATCATAAGGAAAAGGGGCACTTATTAGAAAATAAGAGGGGCACATGTTAAAATGAAAGGTGTGCTCATCCGAGTTTAAAAAAGGGGATAGTTATTAAAAGGAGAAGGGGCACTTCTTACAAAGGAAAAAGGGGGAAGTTGTCAAAGTAAAAGGAGCACCTCTCAGTTTTGAATAGGGCAATTATCAGAGGTAAAGGGGGCACTTATTAAAAGTGAAAAGGGGCACTTCTCGTACCTGAAAAGAGGCACTTACTAGAGATTAAAAAGGGCACTTATTCAAGATTATTTCAAGATTTATGAGAATGGAAAATGGACACTTATTGCAAAGGAAAATGGGAACATGTCGAAGGAAAAGGGGCACGTGTCAAAAATAAAAAAGGGCACTCGTCAGAGGTGAAAAGGGGGAAGGGGCACTTTTACTAAGTAATAGGGGCACTTGTCAAAGGAAAAGGGGCACCTTTCCTATGTAAAAGGGGCACTTCTTACAAAATGAAAGGGGCACTTTTCCTATGTAAAAAGGGGCACTTTTGGGGTATCTGAAAAAGTGGGGGGCACTGGGCCCCCCCCCCCCCCCCCCGGGAGGGCCGCCTCTGCCCCTGCCCCTCCATGCACCGGCACGTCATTGCAATATCATGTCTTAATTGCTTTGCTTTGTATATATTTCTTTGATTCCCAGAAAAAGGGAACAAAAAGAAGATTTTTTGGTTTGTTTGGGGGGGGGGGTGGTGGGGGCTGCATTATTTATACAAAAAACTTGAAGCCAATACCTTCTTTTCGTAAAATATGATTATCTGATTATGAAAAAAGAAAAATTCCATTCCTTCATAATTAATCGGATATTCTACTCTGAATGACTAATCTAGTAGTATATGATAATGATGTAGCTACAGTAGATATAGATCTAGGTCTAGTTTACTCACTAAATCAAATTGGATATTCTACTCGGAATGAATATTGATAATACAGTAGATATAGATCTAGTTTGATTAGTTATACTCACATCACTCGATCAAATTGGGCAGTACAATCATGCAATGCAGTGCAGCGGCCCGGTACGGGCGCCGAGTCAGTGAATTCCCCCGCCGACCCGGCCGGCGGCGCTGTACGGCTAGCTGCACACTGAGCTGAGCTGCTGCGGTAGCACTAGGCAGTAGTCTGCTAATTTACGGCCAGGACGAAAGAATGTGAACAAACATCAACCATCTCGTCTAAAATGTACTATATTCGACTTCTCAATAATGAAATCTGTGTCAGGAATTAAAAATAGACCTTCATACGAGATAAAAATGATATTTTTGCAGTGATTTACCGACGAAAACACTGCTCGAATTTCAGTGGTCCGAGTAGATACAACGCTCATTTAATGTACGTGCGGCAATGCGGATTGCGAGCTGTGAGTAAATTGTCCGAAATGTCATTTTTTTGTCATTTTACCGAAAGATAAGTCATAGATTGTCTTCATTAGTATCATTTAACACAATTCCATTAAAGATTTAGGTTGGAAAGGGCATTATTAAGTCACAAAGAGCACAAACATATACACATTGGTATCTCTCGATCGATTAATCAGGTCGGGACATCTCGGCCCAGTTTTCCCAGCTGGGCCGAGTAGTCCCGTGGGCCGAGTTAGCCCGGATTCGTTAAGAGGTAGTACTAGTAGTAGGCTTCTAGTAATTACAATTTTGACTTAGGCCTACAATGTTTTCGACTCCTCTGGCAGTCTGGGCATCTTTCCAACCATTTCACTTGAAATTATGAATATGATTTGAAGTCTTTGATGGGGAAAAACAAAAGGGTGATTCTTCGAGTTAGGGTTAGGATCAAATTACCCAAAAATGACAGTTTTTGCAGCGGGGCCGAGTTGTCCCCGGGTACGAGTAGATCTAAGCCCGGATCTGGATCAACATGGCGAAGAGCAAGTATGCATACGCTAGACTGAAACCGACCATGGACGTTCCCATTCAAGCACCAAGGCCATTTATGGCCATATTCTTTGCCCAAAATATTGCATTTTAGTTTACCCGATGCATATCCGATTGATTTTATTTTCCACTTCGGTTCTACGTACCAACTTGACTAAATAAATCTGTTTAATGGTCCATTTTCAGGAAATTATGGGTCAAAATCGACATCCATGTTGAAAATCTTGCAAGCCATATTTTAAACTCTCGCTGCGTATGACGTCGTCTAAATTATATCCCTTCTAGTTTACGCCGAAGGCAAAATGATTATGAAGGAAAAACTGTGCACGAGCTACAATTACAAGCTCGTAATGACGTTATCACAGTTTTTCCTTCATAATCATTTTGCCTTCGGCGTAGACTAGAAGGGATAATATTTAGACGACGCGCAGCGAGAGTTTAAAATACGGCTTGCAAGATTTTCAACATGGATGTCGATTTTGACCCATAATTTCCTGAAAATGGACCATTAAACAGATGTATTCAGTCAATTTGGTAAGTGGAACCGATGTATAATAGCCTAGGCCTAATTTACAAAATAAAATAAATCAGATACCGGTATGCATCGGGTAAAATGCAATATTTAGGGCAAAGAATATGGCCATAAATGGCCTTGGTGCTGGAATGGGAACGCCTATAGTCGGTTTCTGTCTCTAAAGAGCAGAGCCGTCCCTAGACCGAAAGCTTCAGTCTCTATAATCGTCGGTTGTTCCACTAGACCTCCGGTTATAGAGACTGAACGACCGCCTATGCCATCGTATGTTGAAGATATCACGGCTAGTGCGCCATCTACACGTTCGTAATTGCGTTATCACAGTTTTTCCTTCATAATCATTTTACTTTCGGCGTAGACGTAGACTAGAAGGGATGAGATTGACGGCAGCGAGAGTTTAACACGGCTTGCAAGATTTTCAACATGGATGTCGATTTTGACCCATAATTTCCTTAAAAGGGACCATTAAACGGATTATTTCAATCAAGTTAGTAAGTGGAACCGATGTATTATAGCCTAGGCTTAATTTAAAATTGGATATGCACGAGGTAAAATGACATTTTGGGGGGCATAACAGTACGGCCGTGGCAAGTTTGTCATGTTTGTGGGAGGGGCCTAACGGCTAAAATCTAGCCGTGATATCTTCAACATACGATGGCATAGGCGGTCGTTCAGTCTCTATAACCGGAGGTCTAGTGGAGCCAGACGTAGTCTCAGTGGAACAACCGACGATTATAGAGACTGAAGCTTTCGGTCTAAGCCGTCCCTACCCAAGTCAGAGGCTAACGAACGAAAGAGACAAAAATTTCGGTCTATGCATGCGCATGCGCGGTAGCGGTGGAGCAAAAAAGAATATTCTTGATATAGAGCGCCGTTTGCACGAAATTGCTGAATATGCAAGAGTTGAAACTTGAGTAGGAATACCAAAATCTAACATTTTATAGATAAAGACCAGTTATGGTCATGCGATTGCATTGTGAAAGAAACGTTGTGGAATCCGTCAGAAAAGTTGATCATCTAGCATATAAGTATTGGTGTGTACTGCAAGGTTCTGGAATCATCAATATGATATTTGGCCCAGTCTTTGTAAAGTTACAAGCACTGTACACAGAAAGATGTATATGGGACTACGCGACACATGCGCGACACGTGCACGATATCTATCCGGTCCAAATAGATATAATATTTTACTGAATATATTGATTAGTAGGCGATTTCTCGGCAATCTTTGTATCATCATGGTAGTCGAAATATATTTCTTTCACATGATTGGTAATAGAGCTTCCATTTCATTTTTTGATAGGGGGGCGTTTCCAAAACTGGTCTATACCTTTAATTACTCATTTCTCAACGTTAGAACTAGTTTTAAAAGAAAGCAAATCTTAAAGGGATCGTTTAACAATGTTAAATCTGAGATGCACGGTTCTACGTGTTATCAGTGTCTGTGATATGGTGTTATATTGAAGCCCTTAAAAAAAATTGCGCTTCAAAAGTGCCTCAAAAAAGTAAAAACCTTTGAGCGACCGGTTTTACCATACTCGTTTTTCCCCAATAGATGGAGTATTATGAGAACCATTTGGCAAATGCAAAATTTAATTTTGATTTTCGCCATAAAATATAATGCAAGTCATTGCTGGGCGCCCTCTGGTGCCTTTGCCCCTTGAGGGCTCCCAGAAGAGCATTTGTGAAATGATTTCACTCTTGCTCCTCCAGTAGTGCCCACTGAAACGGAAGCGGCGGTCTCTCAGTCTGGCTGAGATCAGTGTAATGTCCTTATACAATTCTATATAAGTCATATGGTCCCTCCAGTTGACATTTAGTGCTGCTATACAAGACTCTTGAGAAATAAAAAAAGGGACACATATCGGCCCGAATTCACAAAGGAGGTTTGTCGACAAACCTTGGTTTTCGTATGTCATATGACGCGTTTTACACGTTTTTTACAAACCTGGTTTGTAAAGAACAAAAGGAGGTTTGGCGAAACAAAAGGAGGTTTGAGCTCAAACCTGAATTCGGGCCATTGTGTTTAAAAGGGTTATCATCAGAGGTGAAAAGGGGCACTTATGAGAATGAAAAAGGGGCACTTATGATAAAGGGAAATGTGCATTTGTTGAAAGATGGAAAGGTGGAAAGGGGAAGGGGCACTTTTCCTAATTAAAAAGGGGCACTTATCAGAGGTGGAAAGGGGAAGGGGCACTTTTCCTAATTAAAAAGGGGCACTTCTTACAGACTTACAAAGTTAAAGGGCAAAGGGGCACTTCTATGTAAAAAGGAGCACTTTTGAGGTACTTCAAAAAGTGGGGAGGGGGGCACTGTGCGCCCCCCCCCCCCCCCATTGCTATCATGTGTATTAAAGTTTTTTGAGCAACCCCCCTTACCAGATGATTCTGTATTGTATTCACCTTTTCTTTTTGTGTGTGTGCTCAGGTACAAATTTTATATTCTTCAGGTGAATACCCAAGATGGGAGACCGAGGCAAGCTAGTAACAAGATGGCAGACATCATTACGCAAAGGAACAGATTTTGATTCTTGGGGACAAGTGGTGGAAGCAGTGGAAGAGTACCAAATGTAAGTGATAAAGGAGTTATCAAACATTTGGTCTGGTAGCAATTGCTCCAGGCTTTATTTTCATTACATATATCATGTTAGAGCAAGACTGAGGCTTGTTTGGGAGAAGGGTCAGGGTTGGTCAAAGGTTGAAGTAAAGAATTGACCATGGAACAAAAGAGAAAGTGTCATTCAACTGATTCTCACCTACCATGAAGCTGCTTCAATTTTTTTCTCAATGTACATTAAATGCACGTAGTGGGGTGTATTCAATTTCCTTATCAAAAGGCAAAAAGGAAGGCAGTAAAAATAAAAATCATTTGGCATTGGAAGTTAAGTATTTGGTGAAACTTGGTTTATTGATAACTTATTTGATTGATATAACAAAAAGGTCGCAGGGCTTTAATTATTCACGTAATTATGCAAGTCCCTTACATGTACATTCAAAATTGTTTCAGTTATAATCAGTTTTGTTATCACTTCTTCAAAGTTCTCAGTTGTGAAGAATAGAAATTCCTCCAATATTACATTACTAAATCTTGTAAACGAGTAAGCTCACAAAGTCTTATCAGAAACATTTCAGGTTCCGTTTTTGTATTCAAGTGAATGTATGGGTCACAATTTTTTTCTTGCAAATTAGGTTAGAAAGACAGCTCAACAAGGAAATGAATGCCAAGCCGCCTGTTTTTTCAGAGAGCCAAAAGGTAAGCACTAACACTTGATTTGTGTCCATAAAATGCATTTTACAAATTTTGCAAGTATTCAGATTTGTGAAAGTTTTATGCCGTAAACATAATAAACATGTAAAAGAGTAGATTCACAATAAACAGCACCCCCACCAGCAAGCCCAAATTTTCCAGCTCGCGGTTAATATCTTTCAACCAGTGCAGAGCAGCAAAACGCTAGCCACAGATCGAAAAGGCCAAAGTGGTCTGAACTGTGTGAATTCTTTCAATGGGATTGATTGTTCTGATATCAGCGCACATTTTCATATTGATTTTGGATGTCAAAACCAACTCATCAATTGATTCTGGCTGAAAGTTTGCCTGATTTTGGACAAAAATCAATACAAATGGTCATTTTCTGCCCAAAGTGTCAAAATGACCATATTATTGCTGATGGGGTTTACTTGACCACTTTTTCAAGCATCAGGCACATGTTTACGTAGAAAAGGCCCATCAAATCTCCTTTGCTGTTAACAACGATTTCGAAAAATCACCCCTTACCAAAAGAGACCATAATGGTGAGTTTTGGACAAAATGACCAAACTTCATTAAAATGGTTCAATACAATTTTCCCTGGATAAGCTATTCAAACCTTCTCCACCATAATTTCTCATATAATCCCCTTATCCCCTAGGGTATAAAAATGCCACTGCTTATATTTTGTTGACATTTTTCCCATAATGCATCTCATTTAATGGACTAAACACTGGTGTCGCTAGATGGCACTGTTGAGTGTGAATCAACCTTATTTGACACACTAATTCTGCAAATGACAAAGTTTTTGAATGATTTTTTAATGGCAGTCCTCAAAAGTTTGTGGAAATTTCATGCAAAGTTATGGATTTACATTAATATAAAGAATACATCAATACCTTTACATTTTCTTCATTTTACTGGGTGCAGCCATTTTTTGTCCTCGCCGGAGACTGTGACGTTAATGCGCTATGGAAGTATGATTGGCCAACTATATCAATCGTACTATATCAAGTATAATTGCATGTTTTATTAAATCTTCAAAAAATACTTTTATTTTTTAATTGAAAATATTACTGTAATTTAAATTATATATAATTTACATTTGTCATATTAAGACAGTAGTAAGTAATTATCTCTATTTTTTTACTGTGAGCAGTTTCATAAATTTTCAAATTGGATGGCAGGGAGTCATGCACGCATGGGAGCTTGATCAAAGCACGAACGCACACGTTTTTCTCGTCTTGGATATTATACATTTCTAACCGATCTTTGTGAGGGTTTGACGTGTTTGTAGATCTCCTACTATCGCAGATGTATTACAATCATCAAAAACAAAAATAGAAATCATAGTTTTGACTCGTGGTCTATCACTATTCAGTATTAGGGATGGTCAGCAGCTCTATATGCATTTGAACCGGTGTATACGGTTCAGGAAATGACAATAGCTCGAGACTTGATCCCTGTATGTAAGCCTTGCGAATAGACCAGTTCACGGTTAGCACATGTCCCAAATGACCCTGAATATCCACAGATCTTTGTACATTTTGAAATAATCACTCCCACAGCGATGGAGGTGCTACATAAATAGCCTTTGTTTCCCCTTTACAAAGAATACTGCCACCTACCGGTATGTATCATGGAGTGTACTGCTTGTGCATAAATGAATAATGATTACATAACTTTCATGAGCATGTATCCAGTATTTCGTCTCTGTGTATTTCACAATTTGGTCTGCTTTGACCTTTATCTGCTCATGCTCAGACTGCAACTATGAACTGGCTTATTGGACTCATAAATATGCTTCTCCCGCGCGCCATATTGTGCTGAGTGCATCCATGCCAGCTGCAGAGCTAGAGCGGAATACAAAGCAAATACGTCATAATAGCGGCTCCCATATGAACTTAAAGCAGACGATAACCATCTTCTTATGTGGAAGCTTTAGTGAATATACATACCGTACAAACCTGATTGTTGTATGAAAATGTGAGTTTAAACGTCCTTTGTAAACTTGCATTTTTAGTCTTTGGACTTTTTGACAAGTCATAAATGAAACCTTATTTGAACTTGAACTTGAACTCTACATAATGATGCAGGTCACAATGAAGGCTTTCATTCTCCTTTAATTCATAACTGTGTTTTAAGGTGGAGACATGTTGAACACTAACATTAATATTTTTACTTTCTTTTGAATTGAATAGAAAACTCTGCAACAAATCATGGCCTGCCTGAACCTCAGAGCTGAAACATTACAAGTGAGATCCCTTTCCTCTACTACTTTCTTTTATTTTACATATCACATATTATATATAGCTTATATTTTCATACATACATGTACATGTATATTTATGAAGGCTAAACTTTGTGAAAAATTAGTGTATGATAGTACTGCTAATTTAACGAAGCGGATCGTCAGTAATCATAATATTGATATATTATGAACTCAGGTCAATCTGTTTTGTTTTGTCTTTATACATTACAATATGTAAACCTATGGAAAGTACTTAGTCAGCATAGATTGAAGTTTTTTTGTCATAGGGTTCGTAATGCTTAAAGAAGTTTTAAAAAAAAAAATCACAAATACGACCAGTTAAGTTTCGCTAGAAACCAGGAAGCTTACATATGACAATCACATAAGTTTTAAGTCGCTGCATATCAGATGATTTAGAAAATCACACAAATAATCTGGGATATACGAGCAGTTCACCAGAAAATGTAGTGATGCTTTGATTTCGTCACACCAGGGACCAATCCTGCATACAACGCGCTATAACAAATGAACATATTTTCAGTGCAATTATTTCTCAATAAGAGTTTGATTGATAGATTTGATTGAAAAAGGGAATTAATGCTGATAATTATAATCTTTTTCTTAGAAACATTCAGGGCAAACAAACAACTGAAACATCAGCCGTACATTTGAATTGAAAAGCTCGCCAAGTAATTAAACGGACGGTGTTTGTTCCCGAATGAAACGCTGCACATGCCTTGGTGTATGAAGCTGAATGTACAAAGGCATCTTTCTTACAAGCCATAGTGAAGCTTCAAGTGATTCCTTTATATTTTTTAAATATTGCAGTCAGTGCTGTGTGAGGCAGCAGATCAAACAGTTACAATAACACTGGTGAAGTAAGAGAAATAAGTGAAGAAGAGAGAACAAAACAGGCACTGAAAAATTTGTGCATTGTTATGGGACACTGTCTGCTTATGCTAATTTGGTTACTTGCGTGACGTCACAAATCTTGGCAGTGTTTGGAGAGCTCTTCAAGTGCGACAGTGCTTTAAAAAATTGAAAATAATTGTTACTTTGACTGTTACCAAGCAGGGAATTTTGATAACCTTGTTCGATTTACCATTCCCTTAGCATTTATGCAATGATACAAATTAAATCAATATTTAAAATCAACAAATGTCTACTTTAACTTGCTATAGAGACTTGACTCTTACTGTGAAGGAAGGGGCTCAGGAGACCTACATGTACATGTAGTAGTCATTTTTCTACTGCATTGATCTTGCCTATGCCACACTGCTGTAAGCAGTTCTCACATTCAATTACAGTGATTCCTAACCATCAGAAGACTAAAGGGTTCCTTCTAGAATTAAAAGAAATAAATATATTCTTAGTATTTAAGATCTCAAAGAAGAATATCTTGTCCATTTTCAACAGTCACCAAGTGCAACAGATGAACTTTCACTTGAAGAGTTAAAGAAGTTGGATAAAGGTATGATACTCCATGTTGATTTATATTCCATAACACTACATCCACACTTATGGATCCTCCTTAATATCACCGCTACAAAATGATTATGCAAGGAATCAGTTGTTTGATATAGCAGGGTTGAAAGAAATGAAAGAGAACTTGGGCGCCACAAATTTATCGCATAATCTTGAAAAATTGTGTTCTAAGTGCATTCTCCATGCAGAAATTTGCATATGTATTTGCGATTTATTCAGCTCTTGGTTCAGCTCTTGCGGCTAACTTGCCTGCCATTTTCCCCAAGTGCCATTTCGGTTGAAACCTATTATTGGCTTTTAAGTCGACGTCCAATTCTGACTTAATCTCCCTTTGACAAATGGATTCTTGAATAACTGTGATTAAAATCTCAACCTTTGTTAGTAGAAACCTAGATGGTCACCCTGTATCATTCATCTTGTTAATTCTCAGCCTTACAAGATTTGCTATCAAGCTCACCTTCGGAATTTCCAGTTGACTTGCCTGCAGGAGCACTCCGGACACGGTATGCTGAAAACCATATTACAACTTTCATACAAGAATTAAGATGTGAAACCAATAAACATCATTCCTTTGAATTTGAATGAATCATGTTGCAATTCTCCTATTATGTTCTTTTTGCTATTGGAAATCATTGTGTCTGAAATCCTGATATAGAGTATCCAATAAAAGTAAGTATACCCCTTTAAAAAACATTAAATATTCCATTGTATTTCCTTAGTATGCTATACTGTATTCATGCGATGAATATGTTGTACCTTTATGCCAACTCTATCATTGCTTTTAGGCTTGTTTTTTAAGACGACTTTGTAAAAGGTTAAATCAAAATATTCATATAATATTGAATGGCCTTGAGCGGGATACAAGGGTTTATCCCACAAGCTGATATATACTCTTCTATCTTACGAAAGAAAAGCCATTCAATATTATTATTATTAATTGTATGGTATCTTCTACCTCTGTTTTCCTCAATACGTCCTTCTGTTATTAATTAATTTCATTATTAAACACAGGAAGAAAAAACAAACATTTTGTTCTTAACCCAAGAGCTAGCATTTTGAAAGGGCTTCGCACATGCATCCATTGTCTTAGCCTTTGCGTATGTAAACCCATATTTTCTTTTTTTTATAAGCGCTCACCCAGCCCAGACCATGGGATATGGAGAAATACTGCACTGTCATTTTGTTACTGATTCACAAACCATAAGATATGGTATTAAAATTGCATGCTCATCCAGATAAACTAATTTTTCTGGTTCGGTGCAAAACCCTTTATACAAATAATGATCAACTATATGTTCTTTGTTCGATACTGTACACTGTAGTCAGCACAGTCCATGGAGGTTTTGTTACAACAAGGAAATCCCTGTTAAAATCAGCTTATTATCACAACCATAGGACCGAGACAAAATATGAAAACAATGACATAGAGGCTCTGTTTAGTTTAGAAACAAAACCTATAAAACTCAATCACAAAAAAAGAAATCCAGTTTGAACCTTTTATCATATTTTCCTTCCAACAGAATATAATTTTCGAAACCTACACGTTTTAATGAACTAGTTGCACCTTTTATGCATTTATTAAAATTACATATTTTTAGAATAAAAACAATAAAAAAGTCACAGCATTTGAGTGAACTGAAATGTTTCAAAGTTTCATACTCCATCCTCAGCCTTAATTTTTACAACAGAATTGAACCTTATTTTCAAAATTGTCAAAATGAACCTTTTCTCAATAATACACAGGTCACCTAAGATGAACTTTGATATCGATATTGAAGGAGAGGAAGATGAAGAGGATGAAGAAGAAGAAGATGCAATGCCACAACTTCAGTCCAAATCACAAAACATCAAACCTACAGGTAAGATGATAGGTTTAAAGGTCGGAGCTTAAACATCCATTTTCATAGTTGTAACTAGCTCCCTCCCATGCACAATCTCAGTAGGAGAGAACTGTTATGAGCTTGAAGGGTTTGAGGTGTTGTAGTTGAGTGGTGTGAACATTAAATTTGAAATGCAAAGGTTGTGGGTTCGATCCCTTACACAGCACTAATGACCTTTGTCAAGGCATTAACCTACATTTGCCACTGCATACCCAGGAAAGAAAGCCTTAATTTGTGTCAGGAATTGGAGATTCCATTTCTTTGCAATTCAGTGCTAATTTTCACCATTCAATTACTTTTGTGTCAACAAAAAGTTTTCATTTGTAGCACAAGTAGATGTTGATCTTTCTATAGGTATCAAAATCATGAAAAGATATGTCATAGCTGGGTCAGAAAAAACAACAACATGTGTATGTAGATTTCAACAATTTAGATTTAGACGTTGCTGGTTTACTTCCTTTTAAATGTCTCTTATTTAAAGGCATCGTTTAAAGCCCCACTGTCCTATTTGTAGCTACTTGCTCCCTCTATATAGAAAACTTCCCCAATCGGTGCCTGTTGGTCCCCTTATGTTAGTTAAGAGCTGAGTTAATGAGATAGCCACCTGTCAGTGACCTCGCTGTGTGGTCTAATCCCTTCTGGTCCAGTAGTATTGACGGTCTTTAACAATGTTTCCAGTTTTACAAATCTGAGATGCATGGCCCTACCTGTTGTCAGTGTCTGTGAAATAGTGTAATATTGAAGCCCCAAAGAAATTGCGCTTCAAAAGGATCATGAAGTGCTTCAAAAAAGGAAAAATCTTTGAGTGACCGGTTTTACCATACTCATTTTCCCCAATAGACTAGTGTTATAGCTGTTCAAAACCGTTGGGCAAACAGTTTCTGAAATTTCTAATTCCAATCATAAATACCTTGACAATCAAACATGGGATTGGCTTGTAAAAGTCATGGGATTCAATTCAGACCTAAAGGTTTATAGTTATGATTGCAGCATGAGCTAAATCCAGGATTTTGTTGAGAATCAGAGGCAAAGTTACCTAAAACCATGACAGTCAAAAAGATCTCATTCTTGCTAGTCAAATATAATGTCTGATGCTGTGCTAGAAAAGTCGCCATAATCCCAAGATATACAAAAGCCCCTAACAGTTGTAAGTTTTGTTTTAAATACCATGGAAGATAAGATATAAAACCTAAGATGGTAAAACAAAAGATATAACATTTAATACAGAAAACCAATTAGCTCCTTATATCGTCTTCCAGAGCGCATTATTACGTTTACCATGCACTTTGGTAAGGAATTATGAGAAGAATTTCTAGTAACAGAAAAGTTACTCAAAAGGATCAGGTTAGGATACAACAATATAACAGATATAACGGTTTTCAGAATACTGCTCCTAGCCTCTAGGGAGAGCCAGCCGGGTCGTGACATAAACCAAACTTTGTGCAATAGGTATAAATCGTGCCAGCTTCAAATTATTTAAGTGTTTATTTCGAATATTTTGTATTTTCAGGCCAAATTCGTATTCCTATTCAATTTTGACATATTATGTTCACTGGAATGATTTCTTTGGTAAATAATTCAAATTATACAATTTGCTTTTGTAGCTGGGTCAGGAATCACAAACACAAATCACTATGCAAAATCGCTGATGAAAAAAGTTGCTAAATTTACAGTCAGTCATTACTTTAATTTATTTTACAATGTGTAATAATTTGATTGTAACACATCGTTATTCACATATTTATGTATCAGACTCGACAGTTTCTATGACTTTGTGTTCATTATTTCTACCATTGTTATCTATCTGTTTGTCATTTCATTTGTATTTGAAATCTAACCCCAAATGTTGGTTGCAATAAAGAAATAAATAATTATAATTCATATTGTGAAAATAATACTTTAATAATTATAGATTATCTTAAATAAAGTATAGAAATGAAGAGCAAATTCAAAAGAATATGGGATTATTGCATTCTGCCATGACAACTGCAAATAATACTATCTATCGTCAAAAAACGCGATTAGCATATGCGCTGCGGTCTGACTGCATAAAGTTTTACAATATGTTTCATCAAACTCAATTGGATTTCAACATTACTATTACTTTTATTTTTCCAAAGGCACGCTTTTACCAAGGATAGCCCATGAACCTGGGACTACTGGACTGTCAATCCATTTAGAGAAGATTGGTCTCAAAGATTCTACCTCATATCTTGATCCTTTTATCACTGTCTCTGTCAAAGGTGAGATTCATCACAGTATCATAATCTTATAGAAAACATAAAGAAGGCATAGATTTTTTCACGTTTTGTCTGTATTTACTGTTTTAACGAGAGTAAATTATAACAAGAAAAATGCTTTGTTCGGACACCCTAGTTTTATTGGGTGCCCTGTATCTTTTTATTACCACGTCTCGACCTGAAGAAAGTGAAGAGAAGTTGCCGCAAATGTTGCATAAATCTTCAGCTGAATTAAGTTCAAGAATTTTTGTGCTCTTTTTTTCTTCATAAGTTTACTTTTTGTGAGTAATCAATCAGATACGAGTATTTACGTCTGGGGACTGGCCTTTAACCTAACAAAGTGAAAGACAAGACTTGGTTTCGAACCAAGCATACCACCAATGGCACCCTGTTAGATCAACCAACGCCTTCCTAAACAATTTTTATGCCGCGCCCACCAAAGGTTGTGCCGTTGATTTTATATTTTCGGGTTGTTCGTCTGTCTGTTCCAGTTTCTCGTTATCTTTAGATACGAACTTCAAACTTGATGATAGTATGTATCACCATACAAAGACAATCTGATTAGATTTTTGGTTAGTACATTAGGTCAAAGGTAAAAAGTCACATAGGTAAGCTTTTGAAATTCCAGCTATTAGCCTCGTTATCACGATATCTCAAGAACCACTAGAGTTCAACTAGTGTTCAAAGTTGTTGATACATGTTGTATGTATCATCATTGGAAGACAAACTGAATAGATTTTTGGTAAGTAGGTCAACAGACCTGCCAACCAGTACGATTTAGTCGTATTTAGTACGATTTTTGGAAGCAAATACGACAGTACGATTTTCTTTAATAAAATACGATTTTCAAAAACAAAAAAAAATGAATCAATATTTTATGTGTGGGTCCGCCATTTTCAATGGCAAAATGTCCATTCTGTCCTGTAAAGTATCCTACAAGCATCTCACATCAGCAATTTGGGGATGTTCATTGGTTCATCGAACACACCAGTCATGACGAAATCATGCATATTCAACCAATGATCAATAACAAAAATTCTTCCTGTAGGTAGAAACTGTAAGAGGCATTGATCCGCGTAACAATCCGTGTTTATTTTCAAGAATACAACTTTTGTCAGTAAAATACAACTTTTGGGACTAAAGAATACAGTTTTTGAACTCCAGAGGTTGGCAGGTCTGGGTCAATGGTCAAAGGTCATAGAGGTAAATTTAGATTACAGATTTTTATCCTTATCGGGATATCTTACAAACCACTAGAGATACCAGGCTCAATCTTGTTAATAATATGTATCACTATAGAGTGGTGAAGATCAAAAATCAAAGATAGGTTAGGAGCCAGAGCTAATAGCACTGAGTTCCTATGGGAAATCTTTTTATTCATTATGGTCATTATGGTCATATCTCAGCCAATACTTAACATATTCAATTGGTTTTCGACATTTGGACATTATTTTTGATACTCTTTCGGAAAATGAAGAAAAAATTGAGAAATTCTAAAAATAGATTTGTATGACGTCACAGCTTCGGTACTCTATAGGAAGACGACCTGATTAGATTTAAGGTTTAAGGTTAGTAGGCCAAAAGTCACAGGTCAGCTTCTGAAATTCAAGCTATTAGCCTCATTATCGCAAAACCCTAGAATCACTAGAGATATGAGGTTCAAACTTGGTGATTTGTATCACCATTGGAAGACAGTCTCATTAGATTTAAGGTAAGTAGGTCAAAGGTAGTAGGTTAAAGGTCTCAGGTCAATTTCTGAAATTAAAGGTTTTTAGCCTTGCTATCTCAATATCTGAACATGGTGACAATATTACTACCTTGTATAGGAAGATGATCCAATCATATTAGTAAGTTAAGATCATAGTCGTGGATTGACATTTGATTGTAGGCTATTTGTTTTTCATGATATGTCACAAATAATTCCATCCATTTCCTATTCTGAATTTAGGGCGGAGGCCTATAGTAGATGCAGTCACATTTGTCTTGTTGATCATAAGTTTAAATATTGTGAAAAATTTGATTATCTTAATGAGATTTGATTCTGTTTCTCTTGTAGATATGGCTGGTGTCGATGTGATGAAATCACAAGACACTCCTGTTGCTACTAAAAGAGAGGACCAGTATGTCATCTACAAATCGAATGTGGAGTTACAAAAACCACTGGAAAAATTACCCAAAGGTATGTACCGTCTTGAAAAAAGCAGCATCACCTTACAGGAAAAAAATTGCCTTGCATGATTGTTAGCAAGCGGTGAAAATATTCATGTGCAAAGAATCTTAAAGGAAACCTCACCCCAAAAAATAACTTTACTTTTTCTGAGAGATTTATTATATTCTTGCCCTTCAATCTACAAGATTCCCACCAAAGTGTATGAGAGAGGCATAAAGCAAGAATAATGGTCAGTTTCTCAGCACGGCATGGGCATCGCCATTTTCTCAAAAATGTGACGTACTATGTGAAGATGCTTCCTTTCCAGGTGTGTATGGTGATAAAGCATTTCATTCACCTGCTATTATCCTTTGTACTACAATTGCCATAATGCAAATTGAATAAATAAGTTGGTGCTTCTTTAGGGTGAAGGTTTCTCAACTGCTATATCTTAATATTGTTAAATGAATTAGTTACAATTGTTCCCCTGCTATATATTTTTCACCAATTATAATTACTATTTTCTCAGCTATGGTGTTTTCTCACTGAAAAGTAAAGGTTTTGTTATTGATTTAAAAAGCCTTTCCAACTAAAGCTTGGTGTATGATACATGTACAACTTCAACTGGTACGTCACATTTTCAAGAAAACGCCTGCGCCCATACCATGCTAAAAGGCATCACATCATGCCAAGAACATCTTCATTTATCTATTTCTCTTACATTTTTGTAAGGAATATTGTACATCAAAGGGCAGGAATTCATCACTACACTTATTCTTCGGGTGAGGTCTCTTTGAAGGAATGAAAATGGTAGAGCAAACAGAAGAAGAAGAAAAAGGAGAAATACTAAGATGTAATAAAAATTAGCCTCGAAATTGCATTGAACCTTCAATATGAAACACACATTCTATTGGCATGTGAAAATGGTGTTGTCAAACTATTTGATAAATAGTTTACTGTTTACAATGCAATGGCAATTTTGAGATTCTAGTTATTGGGGGGGGGGGGGGGGGGGGGGGGCTAGTGGAAGATGAAATTACATGTAAAAATTTTTGTATTTTTTGATGGTGACAGGGAACATTGTTATTGAATTCTTTATGTGAAACTCTATCCTGATTAGTGTGACTTTTAAAAAAGGAAAATATAATAGCTAAATTTTGAATCTCTACTCATCTTCCCTTTAGGGAAACAATGATAATGATAATGCAAATTAGCAGTTGTTCAGAATTTTATATCCCATACATACACATTTGATGTTATCTACAATATGTAAGCAGCGTGTCATACATTCATTGTATTTTCCTTCGGCAAGAAAAAAATCTACATCTGCCATTCCGACTCGGGTGTAGTAATGGGTACCCAGTAGGAAGAAATTCCTTGAATGAGCACCTTATCATGGTAGCTTGGCTAAAGCCAGGGTAATAAAAAGATTGAAGGGCCCTCAGGGAGAACTGTATTGCATGTAATATTGGTAAGGCTACCCTGGGTAAACAAGACATATTATGATTATTATTGTTATTGTTATTGTATCCCCTGGCAGTATGCCGGAGGATACTTTGGATTCAGCAGCGTCGCGTCATATTCTAACTGCAACATTCCTTGACGGATTTCTTCAAATTCTGTATGGAGGTGTATCTTGGTATAATCTACACACCTATAGCTTTTGGGGATGCTGCCCCCAGTGTTCCATCTTTTATAGGGTCAAAGGTCGTATTTTAGGGGATATCTTGTGTCGCTCTGCAGGTCACATTTTTTTTCAAATTTCTATAGATATGCATTATACTCTAATCTACACATACCGTAAATCTCTGTGTATAAGATGCACTTTTTTCTGCGGGAAAAAAAAAAGTCGGGGGTGATCTTATACACGGGTACAGGATATTTTGAATCCTCAAAATGCAACTTTTTAGTGATTTTCATAATATCTGTGTCTCAAAATGAATTACTAGTGTGAATAAAGAATAGGATCTACTATTTCAAGTTAAACTACATTCCTAATTTGAAGGGAAGAGAGTTGTTTTTTATGCCTCCGTTACGAAGTAGCCGGAGGCATTATGTTTTTGGGTTGTCCGTCCGTCCGTCCGTACGTCCCGTTCTCGTGATCGCGTTATCTGAAGAACCGATTGATGGATTCCTGCCAAACTTTGGTCATGTATGTTACTTGCAGAGCCGATGAACTGATTAGATTTTGGGGTCATGAGGTCAAAGGTCAAAGGTCACAGGGCTCATTATGTATGCAAAAACAGCTCGTGATCGCGTTATCTGAAGAACCGATTGATGGATTCCTGCCAAACTTTGGTCATGTATGTATCATGTAGAGCCGATGAACTGATTAGATTTTGGGGTCACGAGGTCAAAGGTCAAAGGTCACAGGGCTCATTATGTATGCAAAAACAGCTCGTGATCGCGTTATCTGAAGAACCGATTGATGGATTCCTGCCAAACTTAGGTCATGTGTGTTACTTGCAGAGCCGATGAACTGATTAGATTTTGGGGCCATGAGGTCAAGGTCAAAGGTCATGCGGCTCATTATGTATGCAAAAATAGCTTGTAATCGCATTATCATTAGAACAGATTGATGGATTCCTGCCAAACTTAGATCATGTATGTATCTTGCAGAGCCAATGAACTGAGTAGATTCTTGGGTCATGGGGTCAAAGGTCAAAGGTCATGGGCTCATTATGTATGCTAAAATAGCTTGTGAACGCATTCTCATTAGAACTGACAGATGGATTACTATTTAACTCGGGACATCTTGCAGAGCCAATGAACTGAGTAGATGTTAGGGTCATGAGGTCAAAGATCAAAGGGTCATATATGTATATGAGAAATTGCTTGTAATCACGATATTCTGAGAACCTTATAATGGATTACAATTGAACTTGAATTTGAAAAATTTCATCTGTTTTGGTTTGTAAAATTGCTCTATGACGGAGGCATCATTTCGACTGCGCGCAGTCAAAGTTCCATCTAGTTTTCTGTTTTTTTCAGTCTCAATAAATTATGCCCCTACACATAGCACTTTGCTGGCCTAATTTTCAGTCTCAATAAATTATGCCCCTACACATAGCACTTTGCCGGCCTTCAGATCACTCAAACGTATCATGCAGCTCACTCATATAGGGAATATTGACTCCCCACTCAAAATCTAGCCTGTCCAAATTTCTATAATCTTTAGTTTTAAAAACAACATTGTTTAATTTGTAACAAGTTCACAAGCACTTCAACTGCGCCTCATAATAAATTAAAGTCCTTGCCTGCATGGCTTGGGATTCCGAACGTACCTTACCCAACGCTGAAATAAGACACTATTTGATCTGGCTTGCTGCCTTCGGTGTGTTTTGGGGGATCTTGGTCCTCAAAATAGGGTGCGTCTTATACCCAGGTGCGTCTTATACACAGGTGCGTCTTATACACAGAGATTTACAGTATATTGTTTTGGTGATGCTGCTCCTAGTCTTGACAATAGTCCAAATCACTAGTGGCGATCTTTACGTCGTCCTTTTGTTTCAGGGAGGGAAGAGGGTATCTTTGTCCCTCCTTCGAACATTAGGATGACACAAAAATTGCTGCCAGTGCGGGGGATACATTCGCATTGCGCATCAATGCAGATGGATTACAATATTTCTAGTTATTATTACTATTTGAATGTATTTACAGGAACTGCCGTGTTCTTTGAGTTCAAGCATTACAAGGCAAAGAAGAGGACGATCAGCTGCAAATGTTTTGCATTCATGGAGATGGATGAGATCAAGCATGGACCACTTGTCATAGAACTGTAAGACCATTTCTCATATATGTTTCAAATTACTTCACCAAGGTGAGGTAAATGGGTAGTTGGGTACCTGGTAGGATTATTCTTATTATTGCACTGACGTACAATGTCATTGCCTTGTTTTCATTCTGAATTCTTATCCTTCTTGACCTTCTTCCCCAAATCCCATTCGTTTAATTTGCACATAGTATACCGATTCCTTTCCAACTTCGTAGGCCCGTCCAGTGGGCGTTTTGTCTGTTTCTGGTTCGTTTTAAGGAAGTTCTTTCTTCCTTCGTATCGCTACTTTACTAAATGCTACAGACTTCTAACAAATTGCTCTCGACAGTCTAAAAGATTTGTTTTCCATCTGCAATGCATAACCTGGCCTTCAAAATGCCTTCATACTCTTAATTCAAATCCGAAATTGAATCCAATAAAAAATTGTTATAATTCTTTAAAATTTGTTCCCTTAAAACAAAAAACTGTCTCATATCAATCCTTTTTTGACTCAATTTTACAAGATATCTTTTTCTTGTCATTGCACACACTCCTGTAGAATTTCATGGATTAGTGATCACACATTGTATAAATATTCCTATAAATTTATGAAAATGGCTATTTTCTTGCGTCCATATGACCACAATGGCATGGTTAACCCATTTTTGGATTCAGATACTTCAAGATATACTCTTTCAAGCCAATTAATGAAAATTAAAACATTGCGAAAATTACTCTTTAATTGAACTTTTTAAGAAAATTGTAAAATAGCTTCAAATTGCTCTAATTTTGCAAGCTTACATAAGTCCATGAAACTTTGTACACATTCTATAGATCTATAAACGACAACTGTCTGCCAAGATTGTTAGAATTGGATCGTTCGTTCGTTTGTGTCTTCTTAGATCAAGATTAATGTATCTTGATCTTCGGAGTAGTTGCTACAACCGGCCGTGTCAGACACGTTGCCCCGGGGTGCGAGATAGGAATCTTGTAGCGTGCCCCCACTTAACACAATTGTACAATAACAATTATTAATACCCATATCAGACATCGAACGAATGAAGCGATTAATATTACTCTCATGTTACGGGGAAAAAAATATTATTTATATATATTATGAATCAATTGATTTAGTCGATTCAGGTTGATGGTACAAAAACGGCACTACTGGACAGATCATAATAATTACAGAGCTTGGTCTTGTCGCTCTGTTCGCCAGCATTTTAAGGATATGGAATCCCGCGGCACATTACTCACAAGAGTTCTAACAAGCCAAGCTTATACAGAATTGGATGATATCATCACAAAGTTATCGCCAAATAAACAGAATGTACTATGCAATATATTGAAATGCATGACAAACATTGGTGAGGATGGTAATGGTTTTCCAACTAACCACAATAAAATGCCCTTTTGAATGATACCAATTGAAGAAAAATTGAAAAAATAGACTCCCTGTACACTGTACTTCCATATTAATATTATTAGATGGTTTTTAATCTAATTTTGAAAGTATAAATTCTTATTCAATGAAACTTAGACTGAAGAGTTATAAGTATCCCCAATCATGCAAGGAGAATTTCAGGTCACTAATTCACGGTCATTTCCGGTGTGCAAACTTAGACTTTGTTGTGGCATCAACATCAAGATTTACATTCCTATTCCATGAAACTCCATTAATCGGATTTCTTGTCGTTGATTTGAACATATAGGGTTAATCTCCCAAGTCTGCATGCTACAATATCTGATCATCCCATTTCTATGATGCTAGTCTCCTTCCCAGACGTTTACATTTTTCCAGTTATTCAGCCCAGGAATATATGCAGTGTTTACGCCCAAGGACATGGAATTGTTTACATGTCTATAACTTCTCTCTTTCTCTATATAGTTAATATTCAATTCTATTTATGCTGGAAATGTTGAATGCATCATTCTCCATCACATCTCTCTCTCTCTCTCTCTCTCTCTATCTTGCTCAGTTTCCCTTCCCTTCCCTTCCCCTCTAAAGTTTTAGCTGCCCCGCTCCTTCTCATGCTCTATATGTCTCTCTCTGTCTCTACTCTTTCCCCATCTCCCTCTCTGTCTCCCTTCCCTTCCCCTCTCCTTCTCATGCTCTATATGTCTCTCTCTGTCTCTACTCTTTCCCCATCTCCCTCTCTGTGTCTCCCTTCCCTTTCCCTCTCCTTCTCATGCTCTATATGTCTCTCTCTGTCTCTACTCTTTTCCCATCTCCCTCTCTCTGTCTCCCTTCCCTTCCCCTCTCATGTTTTAGCTGCCCCTCTCCTTCTCATGCTCTTTATATCTCTCTCTGTCTCTACTCTTTCCTCATCTCCCTCTCTCTGTCTCCCTTCCCTTCCCATTGCATGTTTTAGCTGCCCTTCTCCTTCTCATGGTCTATATGTCTCTCTCTGTCTCCACTCTTTGTCTCCCTTCCCTGTCCTTCTCATGCTCTATATGTCTCTCTCTGTCTCTACTCTTTCCCCATCTCCCTCTCTTTGTCTCCCTTCCCTTCCCCTCTGTTTGAGCTGCCCCTCTCCTTCTCATGCTCTATATGTCTCTATCTGTCTCTACTCTTTCCCCATCTCCCTCTCTCTGTCTCCCTTCCCTTACCCTCTCATGTTTTAGCTGATGCCTACGCTGATGCCTACGCCATAGAGTGATTTTACAAACCAAAACAGAAGCAATTTTTTAAATTCAAGTTTGATTGTAATCCATCATCAGGTTCTCAGAATATCTTGATTACAAGTTATTGGCTCTGCAAGAAGCATGCATGCATGTCCCCAGTTTGATAGTAATCTATCCATGAGTTCTAATGAAAATGCATTCACAAGCTATGTTTGCATACAATAATGAGCCCTGTGACCCCAAAATCTAATCAGTTCATTGGCTAAATATTCAAAAACGTTTCAGTGTTACCAGCGAGTTAATGGCACCGTCTGCACTGCCTGATTTATAATAGTTATATGACCAAACTATACATTGCATAACACCTAATTATTTTATCAAACTGCCCAATGTGAATTTTTTTTTATAGTTTGGTAGATACCACGTTTGGCAAACTTTCATTTGGTTCAGTGGTTCAACTACTTTGTACCGTCGCTACATAATAGTGACATTCATTGTATTGACCCAAAGTTTTTTTGTTTTTTTTTCCCCTTCACAGATATAGGAAGCCTACCGACTTTAAAAGGAAAAAGCTGAGTCTGTTAACGTCCAAGCCACTATATCTTCATCTCAACTTAATTTTGTATGAGAACTGAGGAACAACTCACTGCAGTGTGTCTCTATGCAGGGTGCCTTCTTTTTGAAAGGTAGCAGTTTGAGCAGAAATACACTCTCAGGGGCCAAATTTTGTTGAGGTTGCTAATTTCAAATTTAGTCCACTTGACGCTGTACTGACCCCAGCGCTGAAAGGTGAAAATTCACTATTGTGAAGTATTGAATGTTTTTCTGTCTCGATGCCGAAGGAGATTGTTTTCTATTATAAATAATTCTTTTTACTGCACTCTAGAAAATAATATCAATATGCTATAATGTACATGCTTAATACCAGTACTGTATTCTTTAGAAATATATATTTCTATTCTATGTATGATCGTACAGTATGTGGTTTTATTGACAGGACATCTAGTTAAATGGAAATGCAATAATTAATGACCTGGAATAAAAACTATTAAATATAACATTATTATAAACAATGATTAGAAATTGGTATCAATTAACTTTAATGAGGAAGCAAGTTCATTGAACATGTACCAGAAACAACACATTGGATTATAGTAGGTTATATCAGCTTTAAAAAAAAAAATGTGTGCATGAATGTTTATTCACAATATGACGATTGAACAAACACATCTCATTATTTCAGATGTATGTGTGCCTTGGTCTATGTGTCAGTCAATGTACAAACCAATGTCTAAATTGTATTCATTATCTATGTTATTTTTTTTTAATTTAAATTTTAAATTTACTAGACAGTTGAGACTTTTGCTTTTTTTTGTACAAGGGAATCATATGTAATTAACGATTTTTGTAATACATGTAGATTTGTACAGAGTAATAAATACATGTATATGCTTTGATGATATAATAGATGTTCAGAAGTTGTGTTATTTTGAGTCCACTAGATATTTCTTAAATGTAGAGCTGCATTTACGAAAGCACTTAATACATCCATACTTAATAGCCATTTTGTCAATTATGTTAAAGGAATGTAGCTTGGCATATACTGGTTAACACCATCTACGTCTTCTTTTGGACAACTGCACGTAAACAAATACTGGTAGACTTATTTTATTTCATATTATACCCGATTGGCCAAGAGACAGGCTACACTCCCTTGAAGTTAAATAATGCATCATTTCATTTCAAAGCTCCACTTCATGTCTTAAAGGTAGTGTATCCCTTTTGAAGCAAACATCACATTCTGTAGAACTTTGCAGGAGTCGTGAATATGTAACGTATGTCTCATCTGAGAAATTTAAATGTTAGCAGCGACCTAGCTTTGCAAATTGTATAACAGATAAAGTTGGCTGTAAAGGGTAAATTATCATTTGTACACATCAATCAAAGACCTGCTTCTTATAATGACCAAACTTAAACATTGAGTCTTTACCAAGCACAAAACATACAACTATGCAGTACAAGGGTCTGAAAATCAGACTACCTTCCAAGCATTTTTTTGCAACACGTTTTGAAAATTCCTAACGGTCGATATAATTCCACAAAGAGGCAATTACCAGTTCTAGTATTTGAAGAGGAGTTTTTAGTTGGTATTATCTCATGTTTAATAGTGATAATAATCTTTTAAAGTCTACTCCAAATTGTATTAAACCGAAAATGGAAATTCTTACTGTGGGTCATTCCATGTCAAATCACCCAATGGTTTTAACCCGACCATTTTTTATTTGATGAAACTTAGTGTACTTGTTGAGTGTGATCTCACAGCACCAAATCCCAAATTTTAGGTCAATCGGGTGAGGGGTTTGGGAGATACGGCCCACCAAATTTTGAGATTTTTTCAAAATGGGGGTGGCGGGCCTACCTTTGAACCCTTATATTTCGGGACCTAATGGGTCAATCTTCACAAAATTTGTATTGTTGGAAAGGATATTCAATAAGAATTCCAAATCTGCGACCATTTTGAAATTCATACATGTTGGGTACTTTGACCTCTTGACCTAAGATTTGACCTTGAAATTGACCTTGTGGATCGCGTGACCTTGACAATATTTTTCATGAAATGTAATCTCTGACATGTTCACTTAAACATATAAAAGTTTCAGAGATATAATATTTTTTGTTTAGGAGCAATAAGGATTGAAAGTATCCATACTTACAGATATTCACAATAAACCCTATTATAATGTATACAATACATGAAATATGCACAGTACAACATACATCTTCCACATGCTTTTTTGTTATAGGCATATCCATTCTAAATGTCAGCAGTACTTGAATAGAAATAAAATGAGAAGTTCATATAGGCCTAAAGGGTTAACAGGATGTATGGCTTTAGGCCTCTGAGTCGGTTCTAGGATAATTACCCCCTGGAAAATTATCCCCCTGGAAATGTCCCCCCCCCCCCCCCCCCCCCGCCGAGGACAATTACCCCCCGAGGACTATCACACCCCGAGGACAATTACCTCCTAGGACAATTACCCCCCCGGACAATAACACCCTAGGACAATTACCCCCCCCCCCCCCCCCCCCCACTATTCGTTAAAGGGGAAGTCCATCCTGATAATAAGTTGGTTTTAATCAAAGCAGATTTTTTTTGGGGAGGTAATTATCTTTGAGGGGTAATTATCTTTGAGAGGTAATTTTCCAGGGGGGGGGGGGGGGGGTAATTATCCGGGGGTAATTGTCCTTGGGGGGGGGGGGACAGATTGTCCTAGGAGGGTACTTTTTTGGGGTTAATTGTCCTCTGGGTGTGATAGTCCTCGGGGGTAATTGTCCTCGGGGGGGGGGGGGGGTGGAAACATTTCCTGGGGGTTAATTTTCCAGGGGGGTAATTATCCTAGATCCGACTCAGAGGCCTAAAGCCATACATCGTGTTAACCCTTTAGGCCTATATGAACTTGTCATTTTATTTCTATTCAAGTACTGCTGACATTTAGAACAAATGACTAGAACAAAAAAGCATGTGGAAGATGTATGTTGTACTGTGCATATTGCATGTATTGTATACATTATAAAGGGGTTTATTGTGAATATCTGTAAGTATGGATACTTTCAATCCTTATTGCTCCTAAACAAAAAATATTATATCTCTGAAACTTTTATATGTTTAAGTGAACATGTCGGAGATTACATTTCATGAAAAATATTGTCAAGGTCACGCGATCCACAAGGTCAATTTCAAGGTCAAATCTTAGGTCAAGAGGTCAAAGTACCCCAACATGTATGAATTTTCAAAATGGCCGCAGATTTGGAATCCTTATTGAATACCCTTTCAACAATACCAATTTTGTGAAGATTGACCCATTAGGTCCTGAAATTTAAGGGTTCAAAGGTAGGCCCGCAACCCCCATTTTTGAAAAAATCTCAAAATTTGGTGGGCCGTATCTCCCAAACCCCTCACCCGATTGACCTAAAATTTGGGATTTGGTGCTGTGAGATCACACTCAACAAGTACACTAAGTTTCATCAAAATCAAAAATGGTCGGGTTAAGATTTTCAGATTTTTTGGGTGATTTGACATGGAATGACCCCTGTATTTAAATAATTTTATATTTTCAGCCTGCAAAAGGTTGAGTTTTGGAGAGGTGAAAAATGATTTGTGAGTGTTATCATTGTTATTTTGCAAGTTTAGGTAGTTTAGTGATGGTTATTTTACATGACTGCTAAGAGAGTAGAAGAAAGCATAAATACTTGTGAGTAAGCGTGGAAGAACATCAGAGAAAAAATGTCCCCTGAAAAGCATGGCTCTTCAAATACCTTTATATTCTAAATATGACAGATAACGACTCAAAAATGAGGCCCAATTTTTATGCCACATGTTTGTGTAGTCCCATATAAATCTGTCTGTGTACCGAGCTTGTTAATTTGCCAAGACTGGGCCAAATTTCTAATCATTTTGATGACTTTAAGTACCTTGCAGTACACACCAATACTTATAAGCTAGATGATCAACTTTTGTTCTGATCGATTCCACACCGTTTCTTTCACAATGCAATCATGTGCAGAAATACTCATGGCAACCAAAGCCAGATTATTGCTTTTATTCATACAGGTTTGCAAACTTATTTTCAATGCTACTTGTATAACTACATGACTCCTCCATCAATGCAACCTTGATTATTTTTCAACTTAAACTCCGGATTAACTTTATTTACAGACCACTGTCTAAATCTCACAATTTTTTTAATCTTAGCATTATGCAATACACACCATAAACTGTTTCTGGAAACAATAACAGATCATGTTGGGGCCTACCGGTAAGTTGTGCACATTGATATTTATTTTTATTTTTACCTGCATATCAAATTCATTTACACATACATGTAGTTGGTTTGTAAACTGCTGTAATAGTTTTTTTGTTTGGAGGCAGTTTATTGCATCACGTGTGGACACAGCTCACGAGATAGATGAGTTGTGATAGTCTTGCTTCCATAAGAATTCTGGATGGTACGGATGTCCTTCTGTACAGCTCTTTGAGCAAGTATAGATCAGCAGAGTCCCCCAATCAATGCTTGCATCAAGACTATCTACATCAAGATGGGTCAGGAGCTGGGCATGATCTGAAAAAGAAAGAAGAGTCATTTATCAAAATAAAGTGAAATGTTTATTATATGTTACCTTACATATAAACAAATTAATTTTTTATGCGGTCATTACAAAGATGCAGTAGGTGGAAATTAAAAAATAGTGGTAAAAATTCCTCTTTGCTGAGAGTACACAATTTCAAAGAATCACTAGAAATGTTTAGTACAATTCGAGGGTCAGTGACACAAAGGCGTAACTCCATGTGTCAATGAGCACTTGGGCCTTGTTTCACTAGCCATTGACTTCAATGGGGTGTTGGGTGGTCTTTGTGTTTCCTGGAAATCCCACATTTTTCTAAACATTTTGATATCAAATACTCATTTTGGCAAAATATGGAGTTACGTCTTTGTGTCACTGAACCCTTGAAGTGAACCCGTTGGAACCAATGAAATTACCTGGTTTAAAATACTGGAACCTTGTTTATAACAAGGGCTAAAAAAAAGACAATACCTGTACTCAAAATAAATTGGACCACAAAGATTACCTGTTACATATCCATTAGAATTACAATTTATTTAGAACATACACAGATATACGGTAAGCAAATACAACTTGGTCTTTATGTCTGCTGTATTTGTTCACCTGAAATTCAAAACGTCTTTTTGCCCCACAAGTACAAAGCATAATGTCCTCGTCTCTTGGTTGGTCACATGCAGATACATATAGAGGCACTCCTCCCTTCTCATACCGTAGAACCTAAAACACCAAAGAAACAAGTCATCAAATAATCAAGCGTCATCTGTGCTGGAAGGGGAAAATTGTAGACAATCATTATAACCCTCCAGTGTCTTGATATAGATTATTGGGATGTACAAATTAGCTTTTATACTGGGTTTTCCCCTGCTCTTGAGCATTTGATTGTCATGTGGATTTGGCACCTTACAAACCTTATGTATGTATTATTATTTTAATAGTGCTGTGGGTTCTTTCAGTGTACCAATCACCTAAGAACATACTTTGTGTATAACTAAAATATATAAAATCAGCCTCAAGAACTTCATCCCCAACTCTATGGGCTAATAGATGAGGACTATGAAGAAAATAAATGATAATATAATATTAAACTCCTCATATAGCTAGAGATTGCTCGGAACCAAGTCCCCTAGTGTCTGTTGGGGCCATATTTAATGTGAGCATGTATGGATGCTTTGAGTAGTCTACTCAGAAGTCGCTACTTTGTTAATTGAGAGTGTATTTAATGATCTTGCAAGATCTCTTTTCAGAAGTAATATTTGAAGCTCATATTGTGAATCTATAATCTATATTACGACACGGAACTACTAACACACAAAACAAAATATTTGTTGGTGATTGGTACACTTAAGTGGGCATAGGTGGCAACTCTCCTATACACAAGATCTCCAGTTTATGTTCTATCTTAGTATCCATAAGATAAATAGACTTCTTTTAGGGAAATCCAACCTTGATAAGCAAACTACTCTGGAGGAGAAGACTGGTGAATGTTTCAATGGAATCAGACAAAAAATGGAGAGAGTTATACAATTTTAAAAGTTGTAAATCGTTATAGTATGAACTCTTTAAATTTCCTGAATTGGTAGCCTAATGTCTCGGTGATATAGTGGCCGACAACTCTCATAAGAGAAGGCACTTGGGATAAAAACAGAAATTAATGATATTTTGTGTACATTACAAACAGGAGAGTTATCCGCGACTACGTCACAATCCACTGACCAAACAGCCGATTTGAGATTGGCATCTAGACTTGGTGATCTCATATTTCAACATTCATAACTTTCTTATTATTGGTCCCATTCATTTTTCTGCTTTCATTCAAAATTATTACAAGGGGGTTGGATTGCTCTCTAACGGCAAAGTCCACCCTGGCATCAAGTTGGGAGAGGAAGGCTTTACTAAAGCAGAAAATGAGATAGATAACATATCAAGTAAAAATGGCAACTCTGTGATTTAATCTCCAAGCAGCTCTCTATTTTTTTACCTCAGATCTAATAAATGTCTATTTATATATGTATTGACAATTCTTCCCATCATTCTACATCTGTTTGGAGCCAGATGGACTCTAATCCTATGTTCAAACAAAGGGTCGACTCTGAACAGACAATAGGGACTTTTAGATTCGCACAAAGACAATGGGATTGCCACGATTGACGTCCTTTTAATGCACTGTCTTGAATGGACGTCACACGTATCAGTCCACGCAAATCTAAGTCCCTATTGTATGCTCTGAACATGATGACACATAAATTACAAAGTTGCCCCAATCAGAAAGCTGGCTAAAACTCACTAAATAACTAATGGTCATGTTTGACAATTAACTGGCAATTTAGTAAAATATACTACCAGTAATCTTCTTTTTTTTTGGGGGGGGGGGGGGGGGGGGGGTTGTTGCTTTTCTGCAACTTGAAATTAAGTTACTTTCTGAGGAAAAAAGCCTGAATTGTCCTACCGTAAATTGAAGTAGAAATACCTGATCTGGATTGTGTGCAATCCTCTTCTTAAAGGTCATAAACTGTACATCATCTTCTGTCTCCTTCCTAGCCATTCTATCAAGATCCTTGATGCTCATATCATCATTTTGATCGAGTTCCACAGCAGTTTGGACCAGACTTGCACCAATTTGTCTAAGATCTTCATTGCTTGAGCTCTTTTGTACACTCTCGTCTTCTTCTTCTGCAACACTCTCCTCACTTTCTGGCTCTGTTACAAGCTCAAACTCCGGGAAGAGGAATTTATTTTCAGCTGAAATATCTTCAAAATTGGGACCTACAAAATATAAACAAAACAAACAAATAAGGTTCTAGGGATGCTAAAAATGCAACCATTAGCTAGATTTGTTTCTCCGTGCAGCACACCATGCTTCCCCTCTACTATTGTTTTGAATATAC
>JAVYIG010015634.1:0-35009 GCA_035222895.1 Strongylocentrotus droebachiensis | reverse complement strand
GGATGCGTTCACACTTGAAGTAGTCTTCCGAAGAAAATTCACGACAACTGATAATTATGGACAAATTGTACATGGATGGAAAGATTTTCTCTTGAAAAACGCGAATAATTTGCTGACAAATCATATAGATATCATGGAACATGCTATTTT
Organism: Strongylocentrotus droebachiensis; assembly: GCA_035222895.1. Taxonomy (NCBI): domain Eukaryota; kingdom Metazoa; phylum Echinodermata; class Echinoidea; order Camarodonta; family Strongylocentrotidae; genus Strongylocentrotus; species Strongylocentrotus droebachiensis. The sequence continues at coordinate 34,859 of JAVYIG010015634.1, read as the reverse complement.
GTGGCTAGCTGTGACGTCACGAATCTTGACGCTCATTAATTACGAGGACCGATGAAGGCAGAAAATCTGGATCTCAAAATTAACATTTTGAGAGATGATTACTGCGGGCCCCAAACATATTTTGAAGAGTGAAGTTGTTATATTTTATCAGTAAGGCTCCCCTTCCTAGTGATATGAATTTAGCACCAATTAAAAACACTTTTGATTCTTCGGGTGACTTACTTTTAAAAAAACGTCAACAGTTTGGAGTCAGAACATGATTATGAATTTCATCAAACTCGCAGAAACATGCCAGAGTAGTATTGTGTGGCCACTGACCAAATAATGAAACACTTTCCTATATTAATATCGTCACTGATTTCACGAACCGGCATGTATATTATATGAAATGTGATGCACATGAAGCAATGTTAACACACCTTGTTCGATTTCCACAGTTTCCACATCACACTGCGGAACACAACGTTCTTTGCAAGAGGCTATTGAAAGAATTAGTAAGCAATTACAAAAACAAAACATCACTCTTCATAAGTTCATAATATTATTGTAGAAAACGTTTTCATCCAAGGACGGATTAAGAAAGAATAATGGCAACTTTCATGACTCTGGCAACTTCATGAATATTAGAACATCGTTTTTATGTCACCCTGGCAAATCTACATGACCTTATTTATGAGAAACGAGTCAAATAACCTTTTTTTTTAAAGCCTTTTTTTTTTAAACCAAGGTCTCTCTCTGATATTTTTCATCTAATAATCATCGACGTTTACTCATGAACCACCCTCTAAACCCCCCTTACAGACGCGTAGTATAATGGTAGCATGTCTGTTAGCCCTGATCCAAAGTCATTATAAATCCCCCCTCCTTAATCCCCGCAACCAACATTGAATCATGTCATGTACATACATACATTCCCTTCTTTCAAAATCTGTGATGATTTTGCTCGATTCATAATCTGGCTAAACTTCCTGACGAAATCATGCGTTAAATACTTTAAAGTTCAAGTAGACCGTATAGATTTTGTATTCTGTATTCGCTGGTTTGTATTCCGTTCGTAATACAACATTGTAACAAGTACATGTATACATTCCATTCCTAAATATCTGTAATGACTTTGCTCGATTCATTATCTACCTTAGTTTCCTGACAAAATCATACTTAAATCCATCAAAGTTAGGCTAGGTATGTATTTTTGATAATATTGGGAGCGCTGTTTGGGCTTCCCCGGTTCGTAATCGGTCCGTAATGCAATAACTGTCGATTCGCATTTCCCTTGTCTATAACCGGTGTCGTTATCGCCCTCCCTCACCCTTTCCTTCTACTCCACACTGCACATATTTTGTGTCTAATCCGTTGTCTGTATTATCATGCCGACAAACATAGATATTGCAACTAGACCAGCTTTCCATGCAGACTCTAGCCATAAGAGAATGCCGGTCTTGATGAAACTGCTTTCTGTTAAACTTGACTTTAGTAAGTTTAGACCAAGCTTAAACCTAACAGCGATATTATATTAGTTTAACATATATATTAGAATTAAACTTTGGCAAATGGCTGAAAGATTCTGCCAACAAAAGAATAGAAGAAGACCAGGAATTACAACCATCGAGTATATCCTGTTAATTTGGCAAATTGAATTTAAAAAAATGTAATCGAAAAACAAGCTGCACGCCAGTTTTGAGAATGGAACTTTATGCGATATACGATGACAACTGCATTAAAACATAACTCTACAAAGAACAAGAAATGGCCTAATTACATTTCATAAATCAGAAAACATGTTTTGAAATTCAACCACCATCAAGCTTATTTGGTGGAAAAACAACTTCAACATTTTCAGCAAAACAACCGACTTCAGTCTGGAGCCCAATATTTACTCCGTGCGCGTCAGGAAAAAATGGCGTTTGTGAAGTTTCCATAGGGATTTGCGGGTATGATTCTCTTTGAGTGTTGACGCGCGGATAAAAACAAAAAGCGAGATATTGTCTTCAATCATAACACCTCAGTTGAACGGAAACATCGATTAAGTTGAGGGTTTTAAGAGTACTAATTTCCGCCAGTTGAAGATAAAAAGTGACTCGTCATCGAGTGCTATTATGTACATCAGGCCATTCGCAGGTCAGTCAAGCCCCCTGTCAAGACAGTAGTCAGGTGTCCAATTTACTGTACTATCTCAAAATAGAGTCCTACACATTTCATTGGGGGTGAATACAGTTGTGTAATTTTTAATAATGAAAAAGAAAATCCGTGGATGTGCATAAACACTTGTAAGTTGTAATGGACCCATTGAAAACTTGTATAATTCAAGTCAAGTTCGGGTGGCTTAGCCTCGGTCACAAATGCCATTACGAACTGCTACGAACGCCGTACGAACGATTTTCAGACCATGGAAATTCGGGAAGACAATGGAAAAACAGGGAGATTCGTACGAAATTATCGTTCTTTGTGACCCTAGCATTCCTGGCTAACCGTGGCATTCGTTAATTTTTCTTTAGAATGTAGGAATTCCCCATATTGTATAAATTTATTTTGAAAGATTTGATTGTCCATGTAAACAATATATTGCCCAGCGTGCAGTTGTTTTACCTCGGTTATTGAGATAGCATTTAATTATGATCTTGTTTCAAATCGATTTCTGATAGGAAATTTCATTTTATTACAATATTCAATAAGCCAGTATAATGTGGACAAAAAGCTATGATAATTAAATTAGAATTTAACTCCTAAATCTGAAACTTCATGCTCTTCGTATTCTGCAATATAATGGCCTCGATATCGCTTTTCTATGTGTAAGTCCTTTTGTCAAGATATAAAAGAAAATACCGAGGATACACAATAGCTGGAACGGCAGGCGTATACAGCCTATGACGTCATGAGGATTCCCCTCTTTGAAGATCATGCTCTACATAATATAGCTCAGTGTTATTATGATCACCGTTTGACGTGACAATAAATTCTTTTGTTAATCGAAACCTATCCACGAATGACGCGTACCACCGGTTACACGTAGTGGAATTCCCCACTTAAGTGTATATTTCCACTGAGCATTATGTTGCCGGAAATCTCCTCTATACATTTTCATAGGTATACCCAACATCGTTTAATAAAGAGCTGGAGTCGATTGTTTCCTTTACCCTCTAAAGTATAATCCTGTGAAGAGAAACGGGGATTTTAAATTTCGATATTATGTTAATTGCCCAGGAAGAGCGTACAAAATGTACTGTCCCAAAAACATGTTGTGGGGCTTTTTGTTTGTTTGTTTGTTGTATGTATATTGACCTTGTTTCGATCATGAAATCGAAAGTTACCGCGTCAAAGAAACGAAACCAAAATACCACAAGGAAAGATAATTTTGATTTCAGAAAACCGAAAGTGGAATATGTAAACGCTAACAAAATCATGTATATGTAGGATTCAATGTTGTAGGATTATCTAGACCTGCTGTATATGCTGAGGGTTTCGATCTAACATTGAAACTTTAAAAAAGGAAAACGTATAAATATGATCTCGCTCAATGTATTATCGTGTTTTTGTTTTGTTGAGTGTATTCGGGGTGGGGGGGGGGGTGGGGGTCAGTCAAGTTTGGCAGAAGTAGATCCCCCACTCCGCGCCCCCAAAAGACGACAGAAACGCAAGTAAAGGAAGGTAGTAAAGACACAGAAACAGTTCTATGTCTTATTCTAGGCGTGTTCTGTATTTTACGAGGCAGATTTTTTACCAACATCATTGTGTTTTTTTTAACACGTACATATACATTTTTGTATTTGCCCCGTTGACGCCGAATGTATTATTCCTACATGGCCCACATGCATGTGCATGCAGAAGTATACACCGTATTTGTTTCTGTTTGCCTGCACGGCTGTTGCCAAATATTAATCATAGGTCATAATGCATACAAATGCTAGACTATTTACCCAAACCTCACCAGCCTAAAGAGGCCTAGAGGCATTTGCTGGAAGATGTTTAAAAAAGGAAGAAGGATTGTAACAGAGACCTTGCCTGGGACAATGGACACCATTATAGTATATGGATTAGACCATTCTTCCAAACAATGACTCACTATTCATTTTGTCTCGAGTATTTCCTCTCGAGATGCAACTGTACCAACAGGCCTGCTGTCTTCGTCATTAACCCCTTCGTCCTTAGCTTCCTTTCAAGCATGAACAGAATATGTAAAAGTAATTATGACATAATAATATTAATAATAACATAAATATGAGTTTCTTCAATATTCTTGTACGCTCTCATGTCCTGTCCTCCTGTGCATACACAGATTCTAATTTGATATTTTACCAAGATTTCTAAAGCCAGGAACAGAACCTAGATCTGCCCGTTTTTGTACAGAACCTTTTCTAGTCTCATTTTGCAGACACCTTTACGCAAAATGACGTCTCATTTTAATAGCAGAAATACGCATAGCAGGACGACTGAGAAGGAATTGTGCCTGCAATCTTTCCAAGACCTTCCGAAATTCCCAGGTTTTAGCAAGGCTACCGAGTTCGATGCACAGAGTAGTCAGCTCTCATGGGGAATTCGACACCGTTCGGGTGTTTACCCAATAACAGGTGTTGTCAATCACCAGGGTTAGCCTTGAGTTTTATGACCATTAGACCTTATGTAATGCTTTGCTTTTCCTTCGCCCGAAGAATCTTCGAGCATGCTCCGAGAGACTAGGGGGTAATTCTTGACGGGCCAACGGGTTTGCTGTGTGCAGATTTGTACTCCCATTAATGGTATTTCCACCAAGTCTGGTGTCAGCGAATTATGGCCTTCTGCACATGGAAACTGACTACCCACTCCCTTTAATTCCGCTTACCAGGAGCCCATTTTCTACACCTGGGTGAAGAGTGGCAAAAGTAGACAGGTGTCTTGCTAAAGGTCAGTTGGGCCACGTCGGGTCTCGAACCCATGACCTTCCCAACTCAAGAAGTCAAGCGCTTAAAGGTAAAGACCAGTAATGGTCATGCGATTGCATTGTGAAAGAAACGTTGTGGAATCGATCACTAAGGTTGATCATCTAGCATCTAGCATGTGCAAGGTTCTGGAATCATCAAAATGATAAGAAATTTGGCCCATTCTTTGTAAAGTTACAAGCACTATACACAGAAAGATGTATATGGGACTAACCTTTCTCTCTCACCAGACCATGAGAGAAACAAATTTACCAAATATATGAATTAGTAGGCGGTTTCACGGCAAATTTTTTATCATCATGTATTAGTCAAAACGTATTCTTTCACATGATTGGTAATGAGAGCTTCCATTTCATTTTTTGAAATTGGGGCGTTGCCAATACTGGTCTTTACCTTTAAAGTAGTCAACCGTAGAATCAAAAGTGTTTTGAATTGATGCAAAATCCATATCATTGCGAAGGGGAGGCCTTACTGATCAAATATAATAACTTCCCTCTTCAAAATATGTTTTGGGCCCGCATTAATCATCTCTTAAAAATGTTAATTTTGAGATCCAGATGTTCTGCCTTCAGCGGTCCTCCGTAGTGCGTCAAGATTCGTGACGTCACATGCGAGACACAGCTAGCCAAGAAACAAAAACAAAATCAATTTTACGCATTTCCACGATATCTATATGATTTTTCAGCAAATTATTCGTGTTTTGTACTGATTTGTAATGAAAGTCTTGAATGCGACTACGGCATCCTGGTCGTGAGAATGATGGCAACAAGTGTCAGAGGGCTTTTCCCTCCAAGACACAATGACGTGAATTATATTTCAACATCGACTTAATAAGCTCCTCGGGGGACGGGGAATTATGCTCGAGTAAACCTTCAATAAATTGCAATTATGTGAAGGGCAGAGGGCACGCCAAATATAAACATGTGGGCCGAATGGGCTGATCTTAATAATGGGGGCAAACGAACTATAATGCATGCTTTGATTTGAATATTTACTCACGCCCAAAGCCCCAGACATAACCATGATCCAACAACAAAATCATTGATATCGCATTGATTTGAACTTAAGTATCCATCATAGCGGGACGCATGGACCCGGCATACGCCTCTGTCCTCTGAAGCACCACCACCCCCCCCCCAAAAAAAAAATCACAACAACAACACCCCAAGACAAACATCCGGTGGGTCTCCATTCTACAGTATTTCAGGAGGATTTAAGTCCATATTTATCATTTTTTTTTATAGATACAATGATTATACCTGTAAATGAATTTACCCAGATAATTAAAGAGAAACAAATTCTAAGTTGTGATAATTTGAATAGGCCTAATCATTTTATGATAATTATAATTTCTTTGTGTATCAGAGTTTGGCATGTGTCAATTCCATCATGTTGTTCATTGGAACTTGTCATCATTATTTGGTTGATTGACGAGGTTAATTAACCAATTATGATAACAATTAATTAGTTAATAAGCAAAACTTCTTGCTTTGTCAATTTTGACGTGTTTGATTTGTTTTCAATATTTGTTGATTTTGATCTGTAGCTTATGCAAGGTCGGAAAGTCGGAAACTGAAAAATACCATTATTAATATTTTGTTTGGGAATTTACTTTGTCCATGATTTGAGGTTTGAATCGGTAATATACGATGAACACGGTCGTAAATAACTTCGAGAAATCAACTTAATTAAAAGCAATTTTAGTTCTCTACATCCCAAAGAAATCATGTTATGAACGTAATACGTCATTGCAATGTTCGCACATTTCAATGTGTGACGTACTAAGGTCTATAGTGTTTTTTTCTCGGTGTACATGTACATGTATTTGCTATCGTGTTGATGCAGTATCTGCCAATGATGTGCATGTGTTATGTTATAGCCTTGCTCGTCATCGTTCAATTACATTATTGTTCTCAATTATTCGAATAATATTTTTCGAAACATCACATCCCTTTGATATCATGCTTCATTTCTCGCCTCGGATTGGCTCGCACTAGTCATGTGCTGAAAGCCAGAACATAATTTACACGAAACGAGAGTTAACGCCATTTTGGCTCTTGCCAAAGTCATTTTAGGAAAATTGTGATCACGAGAATCATAGCATTGCCAACCGCAGAAAAAATTTGGTTCATATTTCATATTCTCATTTGATGACGAAATAATAACAAAACAATATAACTATTAATTGTATGTATTATTCATAAAGCGCCAACTCCATCAACAAGTTGAAAATATGTCATACACATTACAATGTGCGAAAAGTTGGAAGTAATTGTTGAGCATAATTACATTTTGCGGAGTCTTATGCGTGGTGAAACAAAATGAATGTTTCTACAAACGTTCAACTATTCCGGAATCATGGATCAATTAATTGAAAATGCATTGTTTAAACATTTTAGGTTGGCGGAGCCATTATATAAAAAATGTTGGCCAAAAGGTTAACTATTTCAAAATTGCAGACAAATTAATAGAGAACGAATTGAGTAAACATGCACCCTAATCAATATTGATATTGCGGTAGACATTAGCATGAAAAGTCTTTTACCGTAATTTACCACATTAATTAATATGACTTCTGTTGATGTATGCGTATTCGACGAAGCGCGTTATGACTTTATACATTGCTTCATTGGCGGGCTAATATCCGTGAAAGTGACACCGAGGTCGCCACTTCCGTAGAACTACAGGTATGCTGTGTAACGAGAGATGGTCTGTCGTAGGCGGTGACGTCACAATGGTGGTAACATGAGTAGATGTATCAGTGACATGCCGCCATTCAAGGTGTATCATTTAACGGAAGGAATCGCACTTGCATCCCATAAAGATGACAAAGAATTGATTTACAAGACATATGATCATGATGGTATTTGTGAATCACGTGTGCGGAATGTTAGTGTGACAAAAATAATCGTCAGATATATTCTTTGTCCTGGGTCATGCACAATTCCTGTGTAAAAATTGAGATTAAAAGTCATCTCACCTCATGGTAACTTATCTGTGTTTGAATCGTTCTATATGAACTTATATCATAGTTTGTTGTTTTCATATTTATGTTGGCATTTATCTGGACTATTACATTTCCGGAGTATTTATAAATAATTACAGGGAGAGCAAAATCGTAGCAACGCCCCTGTTTCCGCGTACAAGGCTTGTAATTCCACCTCCCTGTTCCACCAAAGAGATATCCTCATTGGTTCCCTTCATAATTGTAGACCTATACCGGAATCTTTTCACCTGTGTCCACTATAAATCAATCTTAACCCCTTGACCGGTAGCCACATAACCCCTTTTATCCCCCGATCAAGGTGGACCACACCAATCGTTCGAAAATCATCATGATTATTAGATTTTGATTGGTTGAAAGTTTATTTGCCGTTGATGTTTATAGAGGATTGCACGATCAAGAAGCTGTGTGTTTGAAGCTCCTTGTTATGTAACGCGCGCCCCGGGGACAAATTAATATTGCCTTGCTTTTATATCCTGTACAATTTACTCGTCTCAACCTTTCACCAAACATACCTAACCCTAACCACATTCCCGGATCCGTACTTAAAATTCAATATTGTAACCCTACTACAGTACCGTTTCTTTTATTTTTTTAAATATTTTTAATAAACATCTTTGGCGAAATAAATAAATGCAGGAAAATAGACGCAAGGGCTACCCTTTCGGAGTTGTGTTTGATTGTAATACTATAGGATTATGTTACGTGCACCATGATGTTTAAGTTGTCCAGTAGGCCCTATCGACCTCGAGCGTAGTTATTAAATACTCATTTTCTATCCCCTAATGTATTGATCAAAGTGAAAAATCAATCTTATATAAGTGGTCATTTATATAAGTAGCCACACGGGACGTCGAGCCCGTTTGTCTGCTTCTATCACTGAAGTGGAGGAGGGGGGGGGGGGGGGCGATAGGCAGGAGAGCGACCGTGAATAATTATGGCTAATTGTCCGATCATTCGTACAGGATTAAAATGGTGTCGGCTTGCGTTTGAATACGTTTCATTACTTTATTGTTATTGCCCCCTTCAAAAAACCAAAAGACAACAACAACTACCACAAACTTAAAAACAAAATTGTCAACGTCACTGCTTTTTAGTTGACCCCCCCCCCCCCATTTCCTCAGAAATTAGGATTTCTTGTGCAACGTGTATAGTTACCAAGAAAAAAATAAATTATGTATGAAAACAAATGTAATACCTTTGTTTATCTTTCTGTTGGAAATAAAATAAATATGAATTGAATGAAAGAATAAATCAACACAAAATAATCCCTAAGCAAACAAACAAAGACTGCCGCCCATTACTATAAAATGGGAGAATTATTGCCAATTATTGTCAGATCATTTAAGCAGGTGGGGGGGGGGGGGGGGGAATGAGCAACTAACAACAAAAATCAAAATATATATACACGTAAACGAAGGTAATTAAAGATTTCAGTTCATTTGAAGAACATAAATTACATCATAAGGTACTTTTAATTATTTTATGTCATGCACACAGACGTATGTGCATACTGTTTAACCTTTATGACTTTCTCCTTGGAAGATGCTTTTCGGGGAAAGAAGTTACCATCAACATTTTTAGAGCATGATATACATATCCTATTTTATTTAACGATCCTCTCGCATAGAGAAGCTCTGTCCTCTGTAATTTCTAAATAATCTTGTCCTCTCCGACCGCCATATTTTTAGCAGCTGTAGATTTGATGTTGTGAATAAAACATGATGGATTAAGCGGACGTTTTATGCCAGGCCAAACTCCCGATGATATCAATTGAGAGCTTTTATATATTGGCGTAAGAATGTTGACGATGATACAAGGCGCATCACGCACGAGTCAGTGATGGAGAAGGAATGGACGTTCGCTGGATGATAAATAGTGCAAGCTGGTCTCTATTAATTCAATATTCCGGAGGAAAAATAGGAACAAAACAAAACTATAATACAAGGACCTACACCATAGATGGAAATATGGCGTTGTTATGTTTATTTATTTATATTTAGATGCTCAAGTGTACCGTTCGAGATCCGACATGGCACTGGATTCAATTGAATTCCATATGTCATGCGTAGCGGCAAACTTAAAGGGATAGTCCACCCCAGGATTTTCTTTAGCTGACGATATAGACCTAATAATACCATGAAGAATGATACAAGTCTCATTAAAATCCATGATCACATAACGAAGATATATCGACTTTTTTATCGAAAATCAGCCGCCCCCCAAATGCAAATGCGTTACATGGGCATGAAACGATTGTGACGTATGTTGCGAGCTGCCTTCTTATTTCGGAGACATTCACTTTCGCTTTCACTTTCATTCATGATTCGTCGTGTCAGTGCGATAACAGTGTACCGCGAGCGAAAGTGAATGTCTGCGAAATAAGAAGGCAGCTCGCAACATACGTCACAATTTCGATACTATCGGTTATTTTTTGGCGATCGTTTTTTGCCCATGTAACGCATTTGCATTTGGGGGGCGGCTGATTTTCGATAAAAAAGTCGATATATCTTCGTTATGTGATCATGGATTTTAATGAGACTTGTATCATTCTTCATGGTATTATTAGGTCTATATCGTCAGCTAAAAAAAATCCTGGGGTGGACTTTCCCTTTAAAGGACATGAAATCATTCTTTGTTGTTCATACGTAAACCATATAGGCGGTAGGCCTATCTAACACTAGCTGAAATACACTTATAGTAATAAAAGTGCCATTGTTTTCCGCTTGATTCAAGATTGTCTGCAAAGTGCAAATTACAAGTAATGTGTAACATTCTCAACTTCATAAAATTATACAGCATAAAAACGTTTGCGGCTGGGAAATCTTCTCGGAAATATTATAAAAGTGGAATTAATAATTTTGCCAATCATTGTACCACGTATACAAGTTGACAAAAGTACATCAGTCCGGGGATTCACCAGTATATCCACGAATGACGTTAGTGGTCTCGGTAAGCCTTTAGTTTCCGGGAATACCACTGGTAATATTTTGATATATACATGTATATGCAATATGACACTCTCTTGTTTTTCATGTTGTTGTGTGTCCCAGTTCTCTGTATACTTCCCAGTATAAATATAAGTTCTCATTAAGTATTAGTATGTGACTTGCAACGGAGTAAGACAAACCAATGAATCTTCTTGGGCAAACCGCTCTATTCCATGAACCATTTAAAATGTATGACCGCTCTCTGCACTTTCTTCCTCACAAAAAGTCGTTTAAAAGGTTGCCCCTAAAACACACCAATCGAAAATGTGGGGGAAAACATACACTGTAGTTGCGGAAAACATTCGAGTGATTTTCTTTTCTTTTCTTTTCCCTTCCAAAGATTGTTTTTATACGAATGTTATGACGATAAGATTCTTTTAAAACGATATTATTTTTTAATACGCTATTACGTTCGGCGCTATCAAGTTTTATTTGCTTTCTTTCGGCAGTATTCGGCTTTCAGCACGCCACAGCCCGGTCTCTGGCCCATTCTTATTTTATTAAAATTAAAGCTACTTTAAACACTAAACTAAACTTAAACACTACTTTCTTATCATGGCCCTTATAAATTTATTTTACCGGACCGAAATGAAAATAATGTATTATCGTAATATTTTCGTTAATTCGTTTAATCATTTTGTTAAATACGTATATTATATCGTTTTAAGCAATAAACTCTTCGTAAGGGGATTTTTTAAAAAATGGTCCCAATCCTGTCTGTTTATATATCTGTAAAGGGTAAAGTGGATATCCTGAAGCTCAGTAGGATTTGTGAAAAATGTCAATCATAACGGCGTGTTATGATTCGACCATCATAAGACCACAAAGCTAGATTAGGATAGGACTCAAAGGACTTCCTATATTACCATCATGGCCTTGTCATGCAACTATTAAAATCAAAACGTGCGTACTTCGGATTAATAATGATAATAATAATAATACGAAAAATGTATATAGCGCTTGTGACATAAAAGTTTCAAAGCGCTGTACACAAATCAAAAATCAAAAATTACTTCAAGAAAAATCAATATTACTAATGGAATTAACATTACTCAAATTACCAAGAAAACAAATATTACTAACATAACTTAACAAATTAACATTACTTCAATTACCAAGAAGATCAAATATTACTAACATAACTTAACAAGTTAACATTACTTAAATATTACTAACATAACTTAACAAATGAACAATACTTAAATTACCAAGAAGATCAAACATTAGTGGCCGATGGCAACCCTACACACTGACGGACCCTGTCCCATTTCCAAGAGAACACGGAGTGCACAAAATAAAAATGGGCCCCTCCACTTTTCAAATTTTTGACCCATAACAGGCACGTAAAAATGTGATAATATACCATCCTTATTTGCTTATACACTGCACGTCATGTTTTTTTCACTCGGAATTGTCCTATAAATTGTGCCCATTTTCGTGCAAAGTTTGAAAGCCTGGCCCTACATGCATGTATCTTAAACTGATTTGTTTTTAATCTTAATTTAATCAAATTAACTCTTAGTCTCCCTCGTAAAAGAATCTACGGAATGAGAAGCAGATGTATAATACACACGAGGAAAAAAGTCTTGAGCAGCTAAGTAAGAACATGAAAGTGCATGTAACTTGAATTTACTGGCAACGGGAAGTATATACTTATTAGTCTTAATTACTTCAATGTTATTGTTTACATAATTATGGATCATGAATCAGTTTCATATGAACAATAACATTGAAGTAATTAAGACTAACAAGTATACTTAGCATAGATATATATTATACAAGCAGCCAGGCAGGAAGTGAAAACACATCTAATTACATGCCAACGTTAGTTTCGCACGTGGCTCACTTTCTGTTACAATCACATTACTTGATTACTAAATAAATTTATCAACAAAATAAAAATTGCATGCGTGTCTCGAATGTTTATGGTTTGTTTATCCTAGGACAGAAAGCTCGCACGCAAAGACTTCTTGATTGAAAAGTAAATTCATGACGATTTAAAGTCAGAGAAATTACATGTGGGTGATTATTTTCTGAACGCAAAGCTACACAGCAACACAATAATTTAAAAATTGATGAAGAACTAATTACAATGTAAAGCACTTTTAACTTTTAAGCGCTATACACAATTATGCACATGACTTTGTATACAATATATGTGACTGTTACTACTCTAACTCAAAGTTGAACCTTGCAAAATGATATATAAAGTCAGCCGAGAAGCAGCGATGTAAGATTGTATTTACAGCGAGTTGTTCCTGAAATATTAGATCTCGAAGCCAGCGCAATATGCAATTTCAAACATGGTTGGAGCGGTGTGTGCGTAATAATAAATAAATGTAGCGAGAATAATGATTCATTGTTCGTCATCGTATAAAGCCTTTTGAGTGGTCATCGGACAAAGATGGCACAATGATGTCTGTAGTCATGGTGAGTCCTTCCACTCGACCAACTACATCACCTGAGAGAGTGAGAGAGAGAGAGAGACAGACAGAACTACTGCGTTGCCGTGACTCACGCTTTCAGTGCAATACACCCATTATGACGTCATCGCCAAGCATTTTTGCTATCTACTGTAGCTCGCTCGCAGGCGCCACGCGTGTATGTATAGAACACAGCACGCGTTTGTATTGTGTGTATGTGTGTTGGATGACCACTGTACTGTGCACGCTGTAAACAGAAACCATAATGCATTTTGCATTTTAATGGTTCCAAAGCGTTATGATGAATTTGAAAAGATGGATAGCCGTATGGGGAGCAAGGCGAACAACAGGAAAATGAATGAGAATTTTGAATAATTATAATGCTCTTATTTATCCTGTATCCAAATCCACAGTTAGGTCACGTCATGGACTATTTATTTTATTGCTAAAATACCGACATTTATCAATCATAATGGATTTTTGACTCTGATCATCGTCAGAGATGCAGTCGTGAATCCTTCTAACGTACATGTACAGGAAAAAAGATATTTGAAGATACTGTACATGTACAAAAACAAGAAGGTTTTGAGCAACTTTTTCATGTGGTTTGTCAAAAGACGTAAGAGCGAGTATTTAGATACACTTTGTTGACAGCTAAATAATGTGAAGAATGTTTTCTTAGCAATTTAAACAAAAAAAAGCACGTGTTGTTTCCCAAATAATTCGAAAAAATATATATCAGTGGATAATAAGGAAAGGAGACTACAAATGAAAAAATAGTGTAGATAAGAATACTTATTATACCTTATAATTTATAATATTTTATGTCTGTATTTTACCATTTCTGTAATTGTCTTTGATTATGATATAGGTCTATTTCTTTTTGTAAACTGATCTGTAAACTTTTACCAGTGAAAACGAATTATCGAATGGATAATAAATGCTTGATTTCAATAATTTGATTTATCTAACTGATTTTTAGTGTTGTTTTATTTATTCTAAGATGCCAAGCAAAATATACAAATGTGTATACACATGCATATTTTTGTTTAGATTTGCTGAATATGATTGTTAAGCTTCGTGTATGGTATCAGCAGAAAATCACGCTATATTCCTATTTGATACCACGTAGTCCATGCTAAACACATCACCAAACTCTGTCGCATGGTTTGGCGATCATGTCGAACGCCAGACTCGGAAGAAAAGTAGCGAGTAATTCTCTAAAATTAACCCTAATGGGGTAGACACGTCGCCCCACGTGAAAAAAAAAGGTCATCGGGACACGAAACGTCGGCAGGAGTCTCTGGAAAAGCCATTTATGGAAGTGTGATGAAGATGAAAGCACGAGGAAAATTACAGTGATTGAACCCGTAATGACGGGAGCAGAAAGATCCACGTCGGTCGCCTCTGTCGTCAAAGAATATCAGCCAAGGTTTTGAAGGGTTTTTCTTTCTCTTGAAAGGGAGGGGCACCATGCAGGATAGGAGAAGTTGGTTTTGGTTGGGGCAAAGACCAAGAGATTTCCGAAAGGCCTGTTTAGATCTGACGCGGCAAATCCGTGGCGTTATAAAAATATTTTTTAATGATGGCTGAAGTGTATACGCTTGACTTTGTCCGGCGCAGTAGCTTTTCATCTACACGTTAAAAAAAAAACGCGATATTTTTTCCTTACTGTTTTTTTTTCTTGACTAAAGGAAAAACATCACGTTGTTCCGTCAGTCTTTCCCCTTTAAAAATCAAATCTTGAATGAGCGGTACAGAATGTGCATACCCTGAATATTTTGTTAATGGTAGAACAATTATGACAGTCATTGTGTCGGAGAACTATAGTAGCTTAACTAGCTTTAAATTGAGGTTTGTTTTGCAATGAAATCATTTCATTTCATTAATTTTGTTGTTGTCGCCTTGAACTCCTCAGCGTGTTCAGGCAAAAATACTGTAAAGCGAAATTGCCAGCTTGCGTACGACTCAACGATGATATAGTTTTGATAACACTCTCAAACTTTAATAGTTGCAGAAATATACGAAGTACTGTGAAGAGCCAAACATGGAACAAACTGAATTCTGAACTTGGCCCCATTTAACCTTCAACGAAGTATGACACAAACCATGACACGAAACAGGGGTAAATTATGACTGCCCTTAAACGAAGAAAAGCCCAAGAGCGTTCATTATCACCAAACAAACTTTGCCCTTTCCCCCTGCGGATTTCACAAAGAGTCAAGTTCATCCGTTTTCACCCCCTTGATATTAGTTACTTGATACTTACTGAAATCTCTCACCCCTACTCGGAGCTTAGCACCCGTAGCTCGTTATCCACGTTCTGACTGTGCGTAGATTAAGTTGGAATTCGGAAGACTTCCGACTTTATAGAAACGGAGCGATACCAATTTCACAAATTTCACATTTTGCTAACATTTATAGAAAAATTATAAATATAAAGGAATATATTTATTTATTTTCCTGATTATAGTCATAATCAAAACAACGGGAATCTAAAACTTGTAATACATTTTCAATCCTCATTTCATTTTCATTGATTATGATAGAAATATGCAAGACGTATTCCAAGATGAGTTACAAAAAATAAGATGATTAAGAAATCCAAAGTATTTTGTGGCTACGGTCGTATTTATAAATATATTCAGTTGTTTAAGATAAAAGGCAATTTTGTGCTTGGGATTCGGAAACAGTTTGAACCGAATTAAGCACAGAACTGAAAATACAACCTCCGGAGTAAACAAGCGAGAGTGCTATCGGTAAAACCGTAACAGCATGATAAAGTTGCATTGTCTCGTGGAACTCCCGACAACTTAATGAGACATTCGGTATGATTTTGAAGTGAATATAATGAATAATTCTGTAATGATTGCTATTTCAAATTTGCCTAAACCCCATTTTCTGTAAAATTAATAAATTTATCGGCAGTGAGAACATATGTTCGCAAGACAACTAGGCAGGTGCATTTATCCAGTGATCCTTCTTGACTTTTAAAGCGATCAGTGAGCTCATGCCATCGCGATCATTAGCAATACTACGAGAGAAAGCAGTCTTCTTATAAATCCAAAGACACGACTTCCTTTTAGACTCAGTGACGCAAGCTAAGTAGATTTGCGAGGATATTTCAACAAAAACAATATCTTTTTTGGTTAGAAATCAAACAATGTAGCATTGTTTCTCCGGTTTTTTAAATATTTAATTTATTTTGGAATCTTTAAAAAACGCTATTTGTAATCTATATCCTCAATTTATATCCCTGAAATTATGAGATCCTGAAGCAATAATTTGCGAGAAAGCAAAGCCGCCGAGTTTTTGAAAATTGAAAGTAATTTAAACCCATAATGTTCAATTTAATTAACCTGCGTATGATTAGTATTTGGGCGCATAATGATTATCTATTATAAAATCGTAATTTTTCTTTTCTCTTTCTCTTCCTTTTCTCTTTTTTTTTTTTTTTTTTTTTTTTTTTGGGGGGGGGGGGGGGCGTTTTTGTTGTTGTTGGCGTCACTTTAAAGTACCGACCAGGGCACGTTCCCCCTCTGCCCCCCACCAGCCACTGATGGAAAGGTCTTATTTATACATGAACATAGTCATTTCATTCTGAGTTACGCCTCAATTAAATTTGCTCTGAATCTCGATAAAAATCACTCCTTAAAATCATTGGCTCGATTATCACACCAGCATTAGAAAATCAAATTGGAATACATCTACCCAAATCTCATAGAAAATTCGGCGAATCGTTATACCGCAATTTTATTAATTCGCTCTATTTACTCATTCTTATAATAATGCTATTTTGAATATTAAAAAAACTTCTGGATTTGTCAAGAAAATCAGGTCAATTACTCGCGTCATTAAGTGTAGACGAAACTAGAGCATAGTGAAAAGGATAATGTTTAGCCAACAGCGACCTCCATTCACTGTCTAATTATTCTTTGCGTGTTTGACGGTCCGTGTCGGGGGATAAAGGAATAAAAGAATTTCTACAGGATAAAAAGAAAGGAATAGATTATATAGCTTACTTTTTTGCTGAATAAGGGGCGAATGAAAGGGTTTTGATTAGTCGAGATTGAGCTATAATTATTTAAACACCGACATACAAAGATTACGTAAAACGGAACTTGGGGGGAAGTACATGTACCAACCAATCCAAAGAGGTTAATTAATAATTTAGTTTCAAATCTTATTTGAAATACAAAGAAAATATGAAATACATGTACTTCGATAATGAAGAAGTTAAGAAAGTAATAGAAATGTTAAAATAATCCTTTTAAGAAATTATGTTGGTCTTGTATGTAATTCATATGTTTCGTATTACTTGTTTTGTAAGAGAGAAAAAAGGGAACACCGACAATGAACACTGGTTATTTCAAATCCGTAACAAACAAACATCATATTTCATGAGATATCAAAGAAAACGATATTTTCTTTTGAACACTTGAACATTCCTTCTTTTGCGTAAGATCTAAAGCAAACATCCGTTATACATCATTTCGATAAACAAGGTCTAGACACCTTATTCCTATATTTTTAAAATGAAAGTAGAAATCACTTCCTAACAAAATAGTTTCGATTATTATCAGCCAACGTAAGATTAAACAAAAATGCAATATGAAAACAGCTTGTTCATCACGTGTATTTCAGAATTGAGGTCAAACCGTAGAGCTTCTTATAACTCCATGGTATAACCATGTCCACGACTCATTACGTAGGCTACCCAGCCGATTGACCTCTAGCGCCGAATGACCTATCACGTCATCTTTCGCTCTCATCTTGAAAAAAGTACACTCGTCAGCTTGAGAAACAAAAAGGCGTTAACTCTGTGTGAAAGCACTATGCATTAACACCCCTTCTGGTTCTAGTAGAGTCGTGTCTTTGAATACTCTTCGAGTGACCAGCGGTGTAGAAACACTTCGCATTCTTTTTTATCGATCTAATTTGAGGTCTTAATGAGAGAGGCTTCCATCCCTGTAGTTCGCCATCTGGGAAAGATAGCTGGACGATAAACACACTCTATCTATCGCCATCAAGATGTCTCCATTTAAAGTTGTCCTGCACAGTCTCAAGAACATTTGGTCAATTTAAATCGGTATGAACTTTAAGATTGTAGTCCGACCAAGTATTTATCAGAAATGTTTTGCAGCTTAGTTTTATTTTTTGGTGTGCACATGCATGCATCGCTTACAAAGCCTATAAGTACAAAATACACGTTTTAAAAAAGGTCAATATTTATCTTGTAAGACAAGGAAAATGTTAAATATCAAATATAATATTTTTGCTTGAAAACTTCTCAACGTTTTGCAGGAACTTCGCAGGCACTTTATACGTCGATGTTTAGATTTGAAAGACTCATCGTAGGGCTTAAGATCTTGGTAGCAAAACAACTATCATGTCTGCATTTTTTTTTAAATTTGGAAACAAATCAACAAAATGGCGCCAGGCTTAATATCGTTAAAAAAACCACCAGACTTGAAGTCAAACGTTTGTCATTCCAAGATATAACCTTTCTCTCAATTTATAGGAAGTTTATAAAATATGAGAATTATGAGAAAAACACCCGTTTCTGAAGAATGGGTCAAAAGTCAGATGGTTCAACATCTTCCTAAGATAAACGGGGATCGTGATGAGGATTATTTTCGGTGAACATGATACTATTGCTATGGCATCGCCACTGCTTCATATAACAATTTGTAAATTTGAAAACAAATACAAAATGGCACCGCTGTTAACCAAGTTTATCGCTAAAAACAGACTTGTAGTTAACGTTTGTCATTCCAAGATACCATCTTTCTCTCATTTATAGAAAGCTTATTATTTATGTACACACCTCAGTTTCTGAAGAATGGTTTCCGAAATCGGATGGTTCTATATCTTCCTAAGATAACGGGGATTGTGATTATGATTATCTTCAACGCACACGATACTATGGCATCGGCACTGCTCTGTTATTTGTATTCTTCGAGTCAATGATGAATAATGAATCTTTCTTGACGTCGACGATAAGTTTACAGCTGAGCACATAGCTCACGGTGGGTCCTCATTCCCTACAATTTCCTTTTACTTATCTCGCATGAAAGCACTCTTCATACTTGATTTAACTTGCGCAAAAGCGATGTTAGTTTTTCCAGAGGAGTTCCTTTTCACATGCCTATAAAACACGTTCCCGTCAAATTTGTGTACCTTGATACGAATTCATACCATTTTCTTGGCGGTTTGAAATTGGTGAAACATATACATTCACGAGGAAAAGATGGTGATACAAAATGAATGAGCTGTTGTGGAATGGTTACGTTTGCTAAATGGTTTTCCAGAAGACTTCATTTTTGTGGGCTTATTCATGGTTTTGGGGGGCAGGTTATTTGTCTGATTTCCATCCAAGTGCGTATTCTGTTGCAAATGGAGACCATTTACGTGGCAGTGGGAAAGTGGTATAACATACACAATCATGAGGGGAGGACAGTTGCACTATAATGAATGAGCTAGTGTGGAAAGGATATGGGTGCTTTGTGGTAGAGGTCTCGTGGGGTGTACGTTTACGCCGTTTATGTACCGGGGGAGACCGGGCTGAAATAGGATCCATTCTACGCCCTGCAGTTTGTTTGGTTGACACTGATGCATGATAAGTTCTATCACCCTGATTATCATACTACAGCTCCGTCTGGGATGTATTGGGTTCAAGAGATAGGAGAGAGAGAGAGAGAGAGAGAGAGAGAGAGAGAGAGAGAGAGATAGAGAAAGGGCAGAGAAGAGAAAAGAGGGAGAGGGGGAGATGCATACACACATCTACACATACACAAAACAAAAGTGTGTCAATGATCCAGAAAAAGAGAAATATAATATATGCAGAGAGAAAGAGATGAAGGTAGAGAGAGAGAGAGAGAGAGAGAGAGAGAAAACAAATTACTAAGAAAGTTACGTGCGCTTACTCACCTATTCTCTATATATTTATTCCAAGAATATATCGGGTTACCAGAATTGTCCTTAAAAATATTCTGCTGGTCACATTTCATAGACAATGGCCAAGAAATGAAGGTAGGTTTCTCCTGTACATTATTGTTTTCTTCTAAAAAAATTACTTACTCTCTTGTATTCTTGGTTTCCTTTTCATAGAAATAGTGACATACAGGTTGTAGACCTATACTGGTATATCATTGATGGTTTTGTATGAGTGAGGACACTATGTTTTATTGAAAGGAAAATATCCTGATAAAATGTACATGTTAATTTTAAGAAGATTTCTTTATTTATACATTTTTGGCTTTGATTTATTGATTGTGATCAGTTTCTGTTAATATTAATCATACAAATCGAGATAACACAGTGGGAGGTTAAAGGCTTTATAAATGAAGATTCCATCTTATCTCATTAATTTTGTTTTTAAATGGAGAAGATTATCCATACCATTTTCACGCTGTGGGATTGTAGTCCAGTGACACTTTTGTATTTCTGAAAAGGGTGCAGTGACTAGAAAACAGTTGAAAAATGGTGGGCTAACACTCCTCATACACATGTACATGTACATGTAGATCTCTAGTGATAGAATGTGGGCCGACAGGGTCGCTGTCTAATTACTGACGGAAGGATATAAAGTAGGGTGATGCTTGTATGTGGCACTCTGTAATGAGGGTACCTTGTTTATTTGGACAAAACATGATCTGGTAGATTGATTAGCTCACCTTGTGATGTCTAATCTGTGTTTGTCTTCTCTGCTGGTGTTTATTATGAGATACTTTCATTGCTTTGAGGCCAAGCAAAAGGGGTGTTAACAAATAGATCACTGCTTGAAAGAAGTGCCTCCTCCTCCTTTTCCTCCTCTTCCTCCTCCTCCTCTTCTTCTTCTTCTTCCTCCGCCTTCGCCTCGTTCCCCTCTTCCTCCTTTTCCTATTCCTCCTCTTCCTCCTCTTCCTCCTTTTCCTATTCCTCCTCTTCCTCCTCTTTCTCCTCTTCCTCCTTTTCCTATTCCTCCTCTTCCTCCTCTTCCTCTTCCTTCTCCTCCACCTCCTTCTCCTCCTCCTCCTCCCTAGTCTGCTGACACAGACTTTATTTGACACTTTATAAAGGGGAAGTTCACCCTGATATTAAGCAGGTTAAGTCTAATCTGTGTTTGGCTTATCAGTTGGTGTTTATTATGAGATGCTTTAATTAATTGCTTTGAGGCCAAGCAACAGAGGTGTAAACAAATAGATCACTGCATGAAAGAAAGTGCCTTCTCCTCTTCCTCCTCCGTACAATGTACATGTACACCACCTCCTCTCATTTGCTTAAATTGGATAGCCTTGTCAGGGGCGGATCTAGCTTTTTGCTAAGGGGGGGGTTTGACCAAAATAATGACGATGCGGAGCATCGTCCACGAGCCGCGAAGCGGCGAGCCGATTTTTTTGTGGGTGTTTATTTGAACCCCGTAAGTGATGTTTTCCTGGCATCTATTAACACAATGGAGACCATAAAAAGCAGTGCATGATAACGTCTTTTTAAATCAAGTAACAGTTAAATAAAATAATGACGATGCGGAGCATCGTCCACGAGCCGCGAAGCGGCGAGCCGATTTTTTTTGGGGTGTTTATTTGAACCCCGTAAGTGATGTTTTCCTGGCATCTATTAACACAATGGAGACCATAAAAAGCAGTGCATGATAACGTCTTTTTAAATCAAGTAACAGTTAAATAAAATAATGACGATGCGGAGCATCGTCCACGAGCCGCGAAGCGGCGAGCCGATTTTTTTTGGGGTGTTTATTTGAACCCCGTAAGTGATGTTTTCCTGGCATCTATTAACACAATGGAGACCATAAAAAGCAGTGCATGATAACGTCTTTTTAAATCAAGTAACAGTTAAATAAAATAATGACGATGCGGAGCATCGTCCACGAGCCGCGAAGCGGCGAGCCGATTTTTTTTGGGGTGTTTATTTGAACCCCGTAAGTGATGTTTTCCTGGCATCTATTAACACAATGGAGACCATAAAAAGCAGTGCATGATAACGTCTTTTTAAATCAAGTAACAGTTAAATACACAGTTATATCCAGAGTTATCATGTGTTTGGTTAAGTTACCAGATGAGTTGAATATCTTCTCACAATATTTGCACTTGAAAGGGTTTCTCTCCAGCGTGCGTTCTTTTTTCTTTCTTTTTTTTTTTTTTTTCTCTTTTTTTTCCCCTTTTTTTTTTTTTTTTTTTTTTTTTTGGGCCGCCCAAGGGGGGGGTTTAAACCCCCTAAACCCCCCCCGTAGATCCGCGCCTGCTTGTTCCAAGGCTTGCAACAGAGTTTGTGCCCTCTGCGTACAAGCAAATTTGTGTGATAGCCTCGATGCCAATTATTTTATAACAACTTTAAATTAAGACCTGAATAAGTGGGGTCTCTTAAAAAATAGTTCCTAGGAGCTCTTTTGAGTTTTGCTGACATGATGAATGACAAATATTCTTGTCTGGAAATTGTCAGTATTTCTTTGTTGTTGTTGTTTTTCTTTTTTTTTTACCAAAGAAGCCAAATGTTTTTAGTGGCTGTTATTTTATTAACCTTTACTCCTTCATGTAAATCAGCATAATTCATCATTTCATCATCATGTTCATGCCAATCAGCAAAACTTATCTGATCTCATCATCATCATCTTCTTCTCAAGACTTCTCAATCAGTAGCCAACTCATTGAACTCGATATAAACTGTTGTCTCTCTTCACTTCACCGATGCAACAATTTTGTTCTCATCATTACAATTATAATAATAGTCATGATTGGTTATTGAGTTTGGTAGTTATGTGAAAACTGTGAGAGTACCGGTATGATTAATGATTATAATTTGTTAGACACATTTATTAATTATTGTTTCCTTTTCTACTTGCAGGGTTTTAATAGGAGCACCAGAGGCCCCTACCACCCAGCCTGGGGTGACCAATGGGGGCGCTGTTTACAAGTGTCCCGTCGCCCCTCTCAGCGGAAGCGGCCCATGCGAACAAGTACCCTTTGATACGACCGGTGAGTGAAATAAAGCATTTATCATATCAATCTGCGTATTTATCGAGGGTTCAGTGACACAAAGACGCAACTCCATATTTTGCCAAAATGAGTATTTGATATCAAAATGTTCAGAAAAATGAGGGCTTTCCAGGAAACACAAAGACTAAACTCCACCCAACGCCCCATTAAAGTCAATGGCTAGTGAAGCATAGACTTAACTCCTTAAGGCCCAAGTGCTCAGTGACACATACATAAACCACTTTTTCTCAAAATGGCCAAAATGGAGATACGTCTTTGTGTCACTGGCCCCTCGATATGTACTTCAAAATATTTGCTTTGCTTTGGGGTGGGGTTGCTACTGCTGTGATATGAGTTTGTTTCAAGGTGAGTCAAGCCAAGGAGTTTTAGAGGGTTCATCTTGGGCAAGCTTATGGTTGATGTGTAGTTAGTTCTTGATTATCCCCATTTTTGTTTAATATTTGATTTTTTAGTTTGTTATTATGAGCATTGAAGACTGGTGCATAAAGAAACTAATGAATTGACCGTAGATTGCTCATGATTGACTGTAGCTTGCCTATTATACTGCGATTGACTTAAATGAGGTTAATACATTTGCGACAGTTTTCCAACTTTACATTATGTATTGTCTTAAAAACACAGACAATTTGTTTTGGGTGAAACCTATCGAACCCCCCCACCCCCCACCCCAGAAAAAAACAGTCTACACAGTCTATTGGTTCAGACCCAATTCAGACCCAACAACATTTTCTTGCAAGCTAGTTTGCAAGCACAAATCCTTGTCAGTCGCGTGCTATGTGTAATAGGGTCTGCACTGTGAGAGACTAGACTGACATCACACTGTATATGTTCTGTACTGTAGCTGCTCCGGACAACACAGCCAGAGACTGACATAGCTAGGCTCAGCTCAAAACTTCAGGAGTTGTGTTAAAGTGTGAAATTAGATAGAGTCTGCCTGTAGACTACTAGTACCTGCAAGCTGCATATATCTCATACACGCCATCCCTCCATCATGTTTGACATTGATGGGTTCATCCTTCTCCGATAGAACATACCATTCTCACTAGGGGGTAGGGGGACCCCCTTCGGATTTTCAAGTGCCTTGAAATGATTGTTCATCAACTACTGCTGGTGGCTCTCATGTCACATGCACTGAGCGTAACATACTGAGTTGTCTGACATGACAGAATAGTACAAAAAACTTGCAAAGTTAATTCAATATCTCTCAGACTACTGTAACAGATCCAAAGAATTTCAAGAAATAATCCCAATTAAATTCAATAGCTTATTAATTGTTTGGCCTGTATAAATCATATCATTACATGATACATGTATAATATTTCTTTGTAATGTTCTATCAATATACAAGGTGACATACATGTTCAAGGTTATTGAGATTGCATTTGTTTATTTTGTGAAAGTCTCTGCGATCACGTTTACCTGTTTCCTCAGCAGGTATTTCATTTAACACGGTACAGATACTCTCTTTTTGTCCATTTCCTTAATTGTCTGCAATAAGGGTCATAAGTATTTCCAAAGGAAAGCAAAGGTCGATTAACTTAAGTGACATTTATATAGTAGAAGCCATCGGCCAGCAAATGGTTATCTTTTCTTTTCTTTTCATTTGATACCTTGTGTGACCTTACGTTACTAAAGCTGCAAATACACTTCAAGCAAAAACCATTGGTTTTTCTCACATTTCAGAGTTTTGTCAGAAGTTGCTAGGCAACTACCCATAAACATAATGAAAAACTCACTTCTCAGGTGGTATTTTTTTTAAATGCCAGCCAACACTCCACTGACTGTTTTTTGCAATGTAAACTAAATTCCGTGTTGTAGGCTTTTGATTGGTTGAGAGCTCGTCACATGACCAGAAATATTTGACCTATTTTTAGAAAGTACTATATGAGAGTACTATTTTCTTTTACTATTTAGGAGTTGAAAAAAAATGTGATTTTTTTTTTTTAATTGAATCAATTTTTTTTTTCAAATCTTAATTTAATGAAAACAAAATATTTTAAATCTATTTAGATAAACATTGACATTTTTTTTGTTCTAAAATTTTGTCTTCCCAAAAATGTTTTTTTTATTTGTTTATAATTTGTTTTAAATAATTTTTTGATGCAGGATATAAATCAAATATACCATGCCTTCTATTTGAGGTACTGGTTAAACTATGGGCCTCGGTGACTCCAAAAGTACCATTTGCTTCGGGGCTGCGCCCCTCAGCAAATAGTACTATTGGAGTCACCTCTTGCGCATACATGTAGTTTTAACCAGAACCTCTCAAGGCAGTGTATATTTGTATACTATTCCAGCGACAAGTGGCACATGCGTACATCTCACCAATAAAACAAAAACAGAATACGTAAACACCTACGGTTTTTATAGGTTTTTCCAGTACCAGTATTTCAAAAACCAATGTTTATTCTAATCAATTTGTTCTGCATTGTAAATGGGCTTGTACATTGTACATAGGAGTGGATATTTCTGGTTAAAACAAGCAATAAGATATTGGTAGGCCAATTAAAAGGTATTTCCAAAGGAAGTGCAAGATAGCTCCTTCGAACAACAAAAAAGTGTTCACCCAACCTGTCAAATAATTGTATTGATAAGTATTAAGACCTCATGCCCTGGAAAATTTATAGCCTAGAAGCTGTGATATTGAAATTACTGTTATGTTTGAATTGCCCGCATGACCAGAATGAATGATATTGATATAACTGTTATTTTAGAATTGTCCAATTGACCTGGAAAGTGATATTGATTCATTGACATTGAGATCCTGCTTTCATGGAAAATGAAAATAATAGAAAAAACATGGAAATATGAGTGTAAACCATCCTGATAATCCAATTTCTAGAGCAAAGTTCATTCCACCAATTTGTTTCTTTCAATCAGGGGAGGTGCCATGTCCTTTTTTTTGGGGGGGGGGGGGTGGGGGGGGGGGGTAGGGCTAGTACGTTAGCCAGCAATTATCCAACAAAGCTAGCACAAACAATCAGTTCTACGATTTTTAAATATGCTGGTGGGGATAAAACCTAGGCCTCATTTTTCTTTTTAGTTGCTAACAAAGCTTCAATAATTGAAAATATGCTGACTAGAACTTTGAAGGGGTGGGGGATCTCAGATTTGTTAGTATGCCAATGAGGATTAAACCTGCCGGTAGTCCTCATTTTTGTTTTGATTTGTTAACAAAGCTTCAATAATTGAAAATATGTTGACATGAATTTTGGAGGGGTTGGGTCGGGGTTGGTAACACTCCCACTCCCTCTCTAGCATGATATATGAAAACAACTAGATGGAATTCGACTGCGCCCAGTCGAAAATGATGCCTCCGTCATAGAGCAATTTTACAAACCGAAACGGAAGAAATTTGTCAAATTCAAGTTCAATTGTAATCCATTAACATGTTCTCAGAATATCATGATTACAAGCAATTTCTCATATACATATATGACCCTTTGATCTTTGACCTCATGACCCTAAAATCTACTCAGTTCATTGGCTCTGCAAGATTTCCTGAGTTAAATAGTAATCCATCTGTCAGTTCTAATGAGAATGCGTCCACAAGCTATTTTTGCATACATAATGAGCCCATGACCTTTGATCTTATGAACCATTCATTGGCTCTGCCAAATACATAAATGATCTAAGTTTGGCAGGAATCCATCAATCTGTTCTAATGATAATACGATCACAAGCTATTTTTGCATACATAATGAGCCGCATGACCTTGACCTTTACCTCATGACCCCAAAATCTAATCAGTTCATCAGCTCTGCAAGTAACATACCGTCGGCCTTATGCCAAAAGGGCCTTAACCCGATTTTGGGGGTTATTGAGTTATTAATATCACCTTGTAGATTTCATCATTCTCTTTAAAATGATGTGCTTCACTTGTTGAAATTCGATTTATTTATGAAGATAATTATGAATTTCAAAAGGGCCTTAACGCGTATCTCATCTTTTTCCTTACGCCAAAAGGGCCTTAACCTCCACGGATGATCCATTTGCGTTAGGAGGGCCTTTCTGGCAAACCAAAGGTGTTGCGAAACAAGAAAATTTCCTTATGCCAAAAGGGCGCTAACTATGCGCGAGTACGCGCGCATAGTTACGCGCATAGTTACGCGTACGATAACGGCAGGTTAAGGCACTTTTGGCATAACGCCGCGTAGATTACGCCCCTTTTGGCATAATGCCGAGTAGGTTACGGCCCTTCTGGCATAACATACGCTAACATACGCTACATTCAAGCCTTATGCCAAAAAGGCCCTAACATGTTTTTTGCACATAGCATGTACAATTCTGAATATTTTATAACAAATTTAACACATTTCATGTAAAACTTAATAACTTAACACATTTATCGAAATTGGCTTCAAAAGCAAAAAAACGACCACAAACTTTTGATTATTAGAGAGGCCAAAACCTTTAAACGCGATTATCTCGGAATGGCCAAAATCAGTTAAGGCCCTTTTGGCATAAGGCCGACGATACATGACCTAAGTTTGGCAGGAATCCATCAATCGGTTCTTGAGATAAGGCGATCACGAGCTGTTTTTGCAACACAATGTGCGCTGTGACCTTTGACCTCGTGACCCCAAAATCTAATCAGTTCATTGGCTTTGCAAGATAAATACATGACCAAAGTTTGGCAGGAATCCATCAATCGGTTCTTCAGATAACGCGATCACGAGAACGGGACGTACGTACGGACGGACAACCCGAAAACATTAAATCTCCAGTGGTTCTTGAGATATTATGATATGGTGATACATACTATCATTAAGTTTGAAGTGAAAATTCTCCAGTGGTTCTTGAGATATCGCGATAACGATCTCAATGTATGGAATTTCATAAGTTGACCTCTGTGACCCTTGACCTTTGACCTACGTGCTCCAAAATCTAATCAGATTGTCTTCCTATGGTGATACACACTATCATTAAGTTTGAAGTTTTTACATCTCCAGTGGTTCTTGAGATATCATGATAACAATCTCAATGTATGGAATTTCATAAGTTTAACTTTTTGACCCTTGACCTTTGACCTACGTGCTCCAAAATGTAATCAGATTGTTTTCCGATAGTGATACACACTATCACTAAGTTTGAAGTTTAAATCTCCAGTGGTTCTTGAGATATCATAACAATCTCAATGTATGTAATTTCATAAGTTGACCTCTGTGACCCTTGACCTTTGACATACGTGCTCCAAAATCTAATCAGATCGTCTTCCTATGGTGATACATACTATCCTTAAGTTTGAAGTTTAAATCTCAAATGGTTCTTGAGATATCGCGCTAACAAACTCAATACAAGGAATTTCATAAGTTGACCTCTGTGACCTGTGACCTTTGACCTACGTACTCCAAAATCTAATCAGATCGTCTTCCTATGGTGATAAATACTATTCCCGAGTCTTAAGTTTAAATCTTAAATGGTTCTTGAGATATTGTGATAACGGTCAAACGGGACGGACGTACGGACGGACGTACGGACGTACGGACGGACAACCCGAAAACATGATGCCTCCGGCACCACCTTCGGTGGCGGAGGCATAATAACAAAGCACCGTGAAATGAATCAAATCCTGTTTTCCAATTTTATATTTGCCCTAAATCTTTAAAACGTCACATTTCATAATAAAATCAATTAGCCAAAGGGTGGCAAAGTGGGCCTTACTTGTGGAAAGATTAATTCTGACACTTTAATGCTTGAAGTGAACGTAATGTGACACTTCCCTCCCCCGGGACATTCCATTAATATAGGGGGGTTGCCATTCCACTTGAGGGGATACACCTTTTCACCCCCTTGATGATTGTGCACTTGGATTCTGCCACGACCTTCAGGAGTAGGGGTCAAAGTCATAAATAAAAGAATGTTTGCTGGGTTGGGTTCGGAGAAAGAAAAACTGTGGGAGGATGTGTCAAATTTTACTCAGAACTTAGGCAGCACCGTAACCCACATGGACATTTTTTTTCTTTCATGTAAAAATGTATAATTTTGATTAAAATATGTTATGAATAAATTAATCCTTTCATTCAGTTCAGTTGGAAGTAATAAATTAATCTAATCATTTCATTCAGTATTTCAGTTGGTAGTAATATATTTTTGTGTGATCTTTTAGGAAGGGTAGTCAGTACAAATTTCCATGTCATTCTGAGATATTTTCCATGGTTTAGACTTCTACATCTGTAAATCTACATCTAAAGAAAGAGTAGTGTACATTACATTAGTCCATGGATGCAATGTATAACCTGGAGAGAAAAAATAATTAACCTCCTCTTTTGTTATTGAGAGAAACAAATTATGTTTAAGGTTGTAAGTTAATGTTGTTGAGATGATTTCAAATAAAGTTCTTGCATACATAATTGTGCACATACATGTAGTTGTGAATACTGTCACTTGCTGTGTATTGAGTGGAAAGCACTTGATATTTTGAAGTATTTTTTGTTTTAATGTTCTTTTAATGTGACATGTAAATGTTATTTAATGACATGTACATGTATGTATCATAATTTTGGATTGTAACTTGAGAAGTTTCTTGAGTCTCTAAATTGCCTCTCCAGTATGTAATTACAGGTATGTCACTTATGATGGAATGATATTAGTATGTTTGACTACTCAAGACATATTACCAAGGAGTTGATATTACACAGGTTTCACTTTCGTTTAAAGGTACATGTAACACAAAGTTTTGGTGTTGGGTCATGAATTTGGTTCAAATGAACATATCGGAAGCAATTATGCGATCCTACAATATTCAGTGATCGTTGTCGCAGTTGAAATCGAGTCTAAATTTATGAAATTGTAAATAATACTCTCTTTATGTTGTATAGCTCCCTCTCAAGGTCAAGATATTAATCAAGCTATTAAATAATGTTTCTTGACTAAAATCGACCGATTAGCTATTCCCGTTTGGAAATTATATATCACAACTACATATTCTGAGATTTTCATGGTCCTAGCTACAGTACCATTGTATGGCCGTAGGCGATATTTAAACATTTTCAAAATTTACCGGGAGCACCTGTAAATTTTTATATTCAATTTGTCTGGAAAGCAGAAGTGTTTTAGCGGCTTAATTTTCCAGTGCTTATAAGACATCCACAGGAGCATCCAAATATATCAACATTGTAGAGAATCTTTGTATTTATACCTTTAATATGTAAAATCACTTTGGTTGATAGATGCTGGTAGTCTGTTGATGATCTGTGTCAAGTACCATGTATAATATGACATACTTAGTACTACCGGTAGTTCTAAGAATGTAATAGATATAGTAGCTACCGAATGAAAGATAGATTGACATTTATTACTTCTACTTTATGTTAGAATAGTGACTTTCACCAGTCCACTGCTGTGATTTTTCTACTTTCTATTAGAATAGTCTCCTATTTAATAGGGTTGGATTTCCCTTTAAAGGCTAATTAAACTCTCTGAGGAATGGCAGTTATTGTTTTCAACGTTTAAACATTTGTACATTGCTTGATCTTTGAAGAACGAGAGAAAATACATATTATTGTTATAGTGTAGACTGTATGTAAACTTTATAGGTACCGGTATATGCTTGGGCTTCCAAATATTCCCTTTTCCAAGAGATGACAAAAATATTTTCTTTAGAGATGAAATGCATATTGTTATAGTGTAAACTGCATGTAAACTTAAGTATATGCTCGGGCTTCCAAATATTCCGTTTTCCAAGAGATGACAAAAATATTTTCTTTAGAGATGCAATGCATCCTAACCTCTAACCCTTCCTACCGATTGATCTACGACATTTCTTTAGGCTTTTCAGGACAATTCTCTCCTTTCCTCACAAGCTCGTGAATTTTCACATCCCCACAGGCAGTGATCTGAAAAGACCTGTCATCATTATCTCGAGATTGCAGAATATCCAGCTATTTGCGTCTTCATTAGACCGAAGTAGCAATTAGCGGGATATTTGGTCGGGATTGTCATCCCAAGATATCTTTGGATAGTTTGCAAAATATCCCACTATTTGGCAAAATATCCAGCTATTTGTCGTGTGCGTCTTCACCAGACAGAAGACTCGTGCTAACGCTGAGCAAAATATCTTGAGCTAATTTCTCAAGGTCGAGTATCAAGTTTCGAGGTCGAATCTCGAGCTGATGAAGACGCGATTTGTAACTTCGGGATTATTTCCCAAATCAGAAATAGCAGGCTATTTGGCACTCTCGAGATGATGAAGACGCGCCTCTTGTGATAGAGAAAAATGTATATCTCTCATCTCAGTACATTGCTTGACAATGTGAAGTATGCCATGAACTAAGGCAAAAATACTTGGATTATAAACAGTGCATTATTACCAGTACAAGCAATCTAAAGATCGAGGCAAGCATCGGAATGAATGTACTGGAATCAGAGAAAAAAATACTCTAACAATTTGGGGGGCTACTTTTCAAGCTTGCTTGCATGAAAATAACACTCTTCATTTTGGTTCGCATTGAACTCTATGCAATTTTTGGGGGCTCTTTTATGACTTTCGGGGGCTTTTTTTTTGCATTTCAGGTGCTAATTCGCCCCGAGCCCCTGTGTATTTTTTCCCCTGACTGGAATATTACAGAGGTACAATCTCTGATAAAGAAAAGCAGGATAAACCGGGCTGTATTTGTTTTCCCTTTGCTATGGCAATAACACAGACTACACATTGTATGTCTCGAGGCAAAATTTAGACTGCTGCAGTATGTATCACAGTGGTACAGTCCCAGGTATAGATAAGCTTGATAATAGTACTGTTAAAGAGAAGGTTGAGTTCTGGGAAGAGGTGAACAATAATTTGTGAGCATTACTCATTCTTATTATGCAAGTGTGGAAGAACATCAGTTAAGACATGTTCCCTGAAAAGCATGGCTCTTCAAATGCCTTCATATTCTAAATATGCATGAAACATCGTAAAATTCGGGGGGCCGGCTTTTTACGCCACGTGTTCGTGTAGTCCCATATACATATTTCTGTGCAAGTGTTTGTAACTTTACCAAGACTTGGCCAAATTTCTTATCATTTTGATGATTCCAGAACCTTGCAATACACACAAATTCTTATATGCTAGATGATCAACCTTTTCTGGTCGGTTCCACACCGTTTCTTTCACAATGCAATCGCATGACCAGAACTCAACTTCATCTGTAAGATCTGGCATACAAAGGATTATTAAGGATTACCACGCCTTCAAGCTTAAAGCTTATCTTATGTGGCAATCCTTATCATTGCAATGCAAGTGATTTACATTGATGATGTATTGATCTGTTTATTACCATGATTATGTTATAATTAGTTTGTAACATTGGTAAAAGGCCATGAAACAAAACTATAATATAAATCAAATTAATTTGAATCATAAACTACTCTTCTTTGTTTGTCATGACTAATATCTGTCAGTCAGACATACCGTTCAAACTTCAAAGTACAGTACATGCACGCCATGTCTTTAGGCAATAAATACAGACTGCAATAGATTCAAGATTCAAATGAGGTTTTATTCACGACTTGTCAAAAAGTCCTAAGACTAGAAATGCAAGTTTACATCAAACATACAATCATATAGAAAAAAGCATTCAAAAACATGTATTTATATCCCAGGCATAGAGAAGCTTGATAACACTTTTGAAATCAGCTGTATACATGTATTCCTCTTTTTTCTTTTAGTTTGATATTTAAAAACCACCACAAGCATTTATTCTGCACATCTAATGTACATGTGTACATACATTGTAAGTAAGTAAGTATGTAAGTAAGTAAGTTGTAAGTTGTAAGTTGTAATTTGTGAATGGCTCAGCCGAACATACACTACGTGCATGTTCTGTAATATTAACATGACTTATTTACATAATTGCGACTTAATCAATATTTTCCTATTGACATTACTGTTTACTAGGTTAATGACATATGTTTATTTTGCAAATAAGTATTATTTTTTTAACTGTTTTGTATACCGTAAACGTTATAAACGATGTAAATATGTTCATGTTTATTCAGGGCCCCATGGAAGACCACTACTTGTTGGTGAATGGGCTACCCTGTCAAAAGATTAGAAATAAATAAATACATGTATAAAGCCTAAGGATACTTTCGGACATAGGAATATAATGTACAGGGTGCCTTAGCAGTTGTAATATGATAAGTTAATTTGATCAGTCAATATTGAAACGCAATATAACATAATTAGATTAGGTAGCGTTCTATTTGCCAAGCGAGTAATGGATATTACCTTTGCACCCATGCATGGGTGTTGGCACGACTGTAAAGATATGTTGAGCCATCATGTACATGTATACATGTACAATGTAGGTATGCCTGATTTTCCTTTGAGTTTCATTTGAAATTCAAACTGTCCTTTATAAGTATCACCCCTAGTCAGAAAGTTTACATCAGGACAAGGTGAAAGTCTGTAAAGTCTGTAAATTATAAGTTACAAAGCACCACTATGATTCAGCTTAACTGGTTTATACCAATTTAAAGATTAAGACTTTGTAAGGAAACTTTGGAAAGAATTGCATGCAATGTTTTCTTGATTTTTTTTTTTTTTTTTTTTTTTAACCAGAAGCAAATTATGATATATATTTTTCACATTGCAAAGGGGAGTGGATCGAGAGCTCAAAAGAGATCTGGTCACAAAATAAAAATTATTATGTGAACATTTCTGCAAGGAATCCTCCATTTATCCCACTTGTAGCTGGAAAATCGCCAAATGGCTCCATTTAATAAAAGCATGTGCACTGATAGCAAGAGAAGCATTATGGTAAACTAATAGCATTTTCCATTATGTCGATGTTCTTCGGTTTTGATCAGGAGACGATGATACATTATACATGTCAACTCATTTTCGAGTTCCAATTTATGCGGCGATCTTCATTAAAGGCCCACTGTACTACTTGTAGCTACTTGCTCCCTCTATATAGAAACAATGCCTAATCGGTGACCATTGGCCCCCATGATCCTCTTTTTCTTATGTTAATTGAGAGCTGAGGTGATGAGATAGCCACCTGTCCAGTGACCTTCCTGGGTGTTTAAATTGGTCAGCACAACCAACTGTTTTGAGCATATAGTATACAGGATAACGAACCTTGGTTAAGTTGGTTCTCCACTCTTCATAACACAAAGCTTAAAGGTAAAGACCAGTTTTGGAAACGCCCCCCTCTCAAAATTGAAATGGAAGCTCTTATTACCAATCATTTGAAAGAATATGTTTTGACTAATACATGTGATGATACAATTTTTGCCGGGAAACCGCCTACTAATTGATATATTTGGTAAATTATTATATCTATCCGGACTGGATAGATATTGGGTAGTCCCATATACATTTTTTCTGTGTCGGTGCTTGTAACTTATCCAAGACTGGGCCAAATTTCTTATCATTTTGATGATTCCAGAACCTTGCAGTACATACCAATACTTATATGCTAGATGATCAAACCTTTTCTGATCGATTCCACTCCGTTTCTTTCACAATGCAGTCGCATGACCAGAACTCAACTCTATCTTTTAGTTGGTTCTCTACTCTTCATAACACAAAGCTCAAATGAAGCAAC
>JAVYIG010015633.1:0-35013 GCA_035222895.1 Strongylocentrotus droebachiensis | reverse complement strand
ACGTTGGCTGAATGCATCCTGCCTAATCTTCATTGAGCATCTTTGTTTTACGATCTTTAGACTGTGGCCTCTTGTGTTGCTAGTCGAGTGTTCAAAGAAGGTATCAACTGGATGCGTTCAAGTCCATGGATGATTTGAAAACCTGAATCATGTCGCCTCGTCGTCTGCGATATTCGAGGGAGGGAAGGTTGAGCGCCCGAAGTCTCTCTATGTAAGGACGGTTGCGGATGTCATAAATCATTTTGGTAGCTCTCTTCTGCACCCTCTCTATGGTTTTGGAGTCTGTCTTGAAGCGAGGGTACCATATGGAATCTCCGTAATCTATGAGAGGTCTGACAAGGCCTTTGTATAGCTTTGGAATTGTGGACCTGTCTCTGCACTCAAAGCTGCGACGGATGCAGGAGAGTACTCCGTTGGCTTTCTTGACTGCATATGCCACATGGTTATGGAATTTTAGCTCGTCATCAATGAGGATGCCGAGATCTTTCTCCTCAGATGTAGCTTCAAGGACATCATCTCCAAGGGCATAGATGTGTTTGACGTTTCCTGGGCCTATGTGTAGTACTTTGCACTTTTGTGTGTTGAAGTGCATTTGCCATGTATTGCTCCATTCCATTAGTGCATCAAGGTCAGATTGGATTGAGCACAGATCATCTTTGTTGGATGCTTTGCCATACAGTTTAGTGTCGTCAGCATAGATCTTGACAGACTCTTGAAGTCCATCTGGTAGGTCATTGATGCACAAGACAAACATTGTTGGGCCGAGAACACTACCCTGCGGCACTCCGCTCCTTACTTTAGTCCAGTCAGATAACTCATCATTGACTCTAACTCTTTGGCATCTACCTTGGAGGAAGTCTGCTATCCATTCCTTAATTTGGCCACATATACCATATGTCTCAAGTTTTGATAGAAGGCGAAGGTGAGGTACACTATCGAAAGCTTTCTTGAAGTCTAAGTATACCACATCGATAGGGGTTCCTTTATCCAGCATCTCAGTCCATGCCTCCATGACAGTCAGGAGCTGTGTCACACAAGAGCTTTGGTATTCAAGGGTATGCAGTCTACGTGCATTGTGCGATCATACAAAATTGGTCAATGATTTTAGATCTATGTAAAAAAAAAAAATTGAAATTCAAACGTTAATTACTAGATCTAGAGATGCTGAAGGTGAAACTCAATAAATGTGGTGTCATATGAAAGAGCAGGTTTTTTCTTGATATTCCCCAAAGGGGCGCGCCCCCGGAATTCTAAAAATATCTTGGTCAAAACAGCGATTGAAATGTTGTTTGCATCCTACAGTAGCTCCAAAATTTGCCATTTTCCTGAACCGCGCCCCCCCGGGCTTATGTCTGGCTAGACAAAATATCTATGCACTTATTTTTTCGCTAGCCCCAAGAAATACCCTTCCCCCTATTTGATGGATCAGCTAATTAGGGAGGCATGCACTCCGCTCAGTCCAAACGTTTGACCATAGCACTTACATGTACACTGTACATGTACATTTGTATTTCAAGAGTGGATCATTACAGAAACATATTATACAAATATTGTTAAAGGGTACCAAAACCTCCATACTAAGTTACTTTTATTGTAAAGTTTAAGATATTTGAATAAAATCAGTGAAAATTTGAATAAAATCGAGCAAGGAATAAGGAAGTTAAAGCTTTTTGAAATGACTAGTCACTAGAGGGTGATATTTTATTTTTGACATCATTTGTGGACAACTCTCCAAGCCTTTTGTACATCAAATTAGGCCTGAGTCATGTCGGGATTTTCATAAACCGGGTCCCGACGGCCTTGCACCGATCGGGACCCGGTGTCCCGAAATCAACTCGCAGGATTTGTCACTTGCCTCTATAAAAAGCGCATATCAGTAGACCCTTAAAAGTGACCTTTTTTTATCAGTCAAATAAATCAACACATGCATACCTCGGCACAGATCGGTATATTCTTCCATTTGACATTATTTTTATCCATTATTGGCGATGTTTAGTGCCTTTATCGTGCCTCTAAAAGTAAAAAAACTGGAGCAAAAATAGAAAGACAACGATCGAGCCGCCATTTTGATTCATGCAGGTTGAATAAATCGGGTAAAAAAACATTAATGTTTGAACAATAAAACGGCTTTCTAAAAAGTACTCCTTTACAACATACCGATCAAATAATTTTAAAAACAAAATAGATATTTTTTCTTTGATTTTGAACACCGCATGCTTCTTTTAAAAGTTGAAAATTACTTGGTAATCACAAGAAGTTCCGATACGGATAGCTGTTGCAAGGCAAGTTCAGACTAGTCTCGGAAAAATGCGCAGTGCTCCTTGTTAGCTGTAATGCGTGCCAGAACGAACCCAAACAAAGACGTGATCGTAACGAGAAAAAAATCATTAAAAACTACGAGAGCACAATTGGAAAGACAACTACTGCTCAAAATTACGATAATCAGATAAATAACTTGGACAAAGAATTCAATAATCGCCCAAGAAATGCCAAAGAAATTGTGATAATCGAGGAGTAACTGGGTACATTTTTACCGTAGAGGGCGTTATTTGGTTTCTAGCCTCGTGTTAGAACACGAGGCTAGAAACCAAATAACGTGTAATACGGACATATCAGCAGGCCCATTCCGATAATGATTGTACCTATAGTAACTCCTTAAATATCACTATTTCTGTGGCTTTTCTTGGACAACTATATTCCTCCAAGTTATGTATCTGCTTACGATAATTTTGAGTAGTTGTCTTTCCAATTGTGCTCTCGTAGTTTTCAATGATTTTTTCTCGTTACGATCACGTCTTTGTTTGGGTTCGTTCTGGCACGGATTACAGCTAACTACGAGGAGCACTGCGCATTTTTCCGAGACTAGTCTGAACTTGCCTTGCAACAGCTATCCGTATCGAAACTTCTTGTGATTACCAAGTAATTTTCAGCTTTTAAAAGAAGCATGCGGTGTTCAAAATCAAAGAAATAATATCCATTTTGTCTTTTAAAAATTATTCGATCGGTATGTTGTAAAGAAGTACTTTTTAGAAAGCCGTTTTATTATTCAAACATAAATGTTTCTTTCAACCTGATTTATTAATCCTGCCGAGAGACCCGGCCAGTACAGTAGCTAGCTAGCAGCTGGCAACAACAACCCCATGGGGCGAACTGCTTTGCAACCCATATTTATATTAGCAGTTCGGATTGATTCAGGATGAGCTAGAATATGATTGGTAACAATTAAATACTTAAGTTTCAAGGTGGAATGATTTTAGTGGTGTGCAAAACTGCAATTTCTTACATATTTCATTATTTTTTTCGGAGCGTCGGTTCTCAAAAAATGAAACCGGGACCCGACGGCAACGGTCGGGTCCCGGTGTGATCGACCGTACCGACTCAAGCCTACATCAAATTTCATGTTTTTCCTTCTTTCTTGTGATTGAGATAATCTACTCCCCTGAAAGCAAGCTATAGAATGCAAAATGATATTCTACTTCACATGTTATGCAGTCCGATCAAGAACACAAATAAATACGAAGAAGACGAAAGAATTGTCTTTGCCTCACTATCAACTACTGTAAGAGTAGAAATATTTGCGATACATTAATTTTTCGCAATAAGATCGGCTAGCGCAATTTTTTAGAACTCACGTAATTTTAAGCTTGACTTCTAATGCGTGTCTTGAACAGGCTGAATTGCGTGTAACGCAAATTTAAGAACCAGCAAATATGTTTTAGGGTCGCTCATCGCAAAAACTTAATCACGCAGAAATAACAGCGTTTACAGTAATTGTTTTCTTTATATCGATAATATAGATTTCCAATTTCCCCCCTAAAAGGTCACTTTTTTTTTTTTTTTGGTCTCGAAATTTTAAAATTTGACATTTTGTTCCGTTGGGGGGGGGGGGGGGGTAAGGTCACCTTTTTTAGTTCAGCCATTGGCTTAATTATTATTATTTTTGTTTTAATTTTATTTTTATAAAAAGACAACAAAAAAACAAAAGGGGGCGGTTTTCACAAAACAAATACACAAAATATACACATAAAATAACTCAAGGGGGGGGGGGGGTTTAACCCCCAACCCCCCCCCCCCTGCGTAAGCGCCTGATATCAATTAGTAGGCGGTTTCTCAACAAAATGTGTATGATTACGTATTACTCGAAACATATTCTTTCACATGATTGGTAATAAGAGCTTCCATTTCATTTTTTTGAGAGGGGGCCGTTTCCAGAACTGGTCTTTACCTTTAAAACTAAAGATGACATCTACTTTTCCTCCAAGTCCGGACATTTGGTCACCCTGGTACATGTACAGTACAGCAGTACCAAACACATATACTTAACAGATTTGAGGTCATTGTTTACGTTGTTTGGCCATATACTCTTTATAAATAGAACTTGAGGTCTATTTCTGTTGCCCTGTTACAATTAAGTTATTCTTTAATTTCCTAATCGATGGTAGTGTTTGTGGAAGGGATTATTGATAAAGTGATCTTGGCTGGTCAGCAATCTATGTTGTACTAATTAAACACCCCGATGTACACATGTACCTGTGCAAGGATCTTTGATCAGATATTTGCTACAGTGACAATTTCTCCGGGTCGAAAGTACGAGGTTAGGGTTAGGTTTGCCATCAGATTATACATGAAGGTTAGGTTTAGGTTCAGGATTACATGTACAGGGGGGTGTTTCACAAAGACTAAGATCGACTTTAAGTTGGACTTAACTATGGCAGGCTGTTCATGCCATTGTATTAAGAACGTGATATAATATTTGTTTCTTCGATAATGAATTATAAAAAAATATAAATTCTGTAGATTTGTGACCATGATTTGTACGTCCCTTGAGAGACCAATGCCAGTAAATGATGAGAGAAAATTGTGGCATGAACGGCCTGCCATAGTTAAGTGCAACTTAGAGTCGATCCTAGTCTTTGTGAAACACCCCCAGGCATAGTATTGGGTCCAGGATGGAAGTGAGGAATTGGTTAGTGTAGGAAAATGCCTTGGAGCAATTGTCGCAGAAGCATCTGTCATTACAATGATGGATTGTCATGTATCACATTGATTAGATTAAGATTAGGATTGCAATATGATTAAACATGTAGGTTAGGTTTAAGATTAGGGTTGGATCCAGGATGGAATTTAGGAATTTGGTCAATGTAATATGTTACCTCAGAGCAACCCAAAGCGTACTCCTGAGAGGGCGACAAGCACTCATCAAATGCATACACTCTTGTAGTTGATCTACAAATTACAAATTAAACTCCAGAATATCAGAGGTCCTGTTGTAATAACGTCATATTTGGGCCATTCAAACAAATATTCATGTTTAGCTTCCCCGCCCGCTTTTTTTTCTTTAAAAAAAACAAAAACAAAAACAAAAACACTGCTAAAATTATCTATTTCTGATTAAATTAAAAAGTTAAAAAATGCTGGCGGCCATCTTCACAAATAGCCTGACTGTCAGGGAAAATTTACCGAGCGGCCATTTTGAGGTGCCATTTTGAAAACAAAACAAAAAAGGGCCTCCTCCTTCCTATTTCTCAAAAAGGCAGGACGCTATTTAATGTTTTTTTTTAAATTTGGCTTTACACCATAATTGTGAGCTTGTTAGTTCAAAATGTATAGCCAGAAAGTTTATCTAACTGAATACTAAGCACTCACAAGATTGACAGTCCATTAGAGCCCAATGTTGGGTGCCCTAAAATGGAAACCAACATTTTTCAGTCAGTGTCAATTATGATACCAGTAGAAAGTTGGGAAGAGCATCCTTGCTGGTACTGTATTAAGATACAGTGTAGCGTACATGTCAGGCAGTGGCATGAGCATAAGATTTATGAGGCACAACATCTACTTGAAATCAAATGCTGAAGATGCCCTACTGCGTAAGATGATTAAAAGAGTACAACGTGAGAGATAGAACAATTATTTGTATTGGTCACTTCTGACGAATTAGGGGATCTGCAGCGATCTGAAAATGACGGCAAAATGATTGGCAAATGGCATTTCATGATCAACAATCCCTCACAGAGTGCACAGTTCACTTAAGATTTCAAAGTCGTAGTCGAGTGGTTTAAGCACTTGACTTGAAATTCGAAGGTCGTGGTTCGATCCTGTACATGTACATGTCCTTTGGCCTGGCATTAATCTACATTTGCCACACTCGACCCAGGTGAGGTAAATGGGTACCTGGCAGGAATTAATTCCTTGAAATGCTAGAGCGCTGTAATGGCAACTAGGCTAAAGCTTGGGTAATAATTAATTTGTGCGCCTCGGAATAGAATTGTCTAGATACTAGATAGACGGCGCTATAATGCCTACCTATTATTATTATAGAACAAGTAGTGAAGAGTTTTAAGAGCATACAGATAATGAATACCAAAGTAATTTTGTTCTGTGGTGCAGACCAAAGGACGCACTGAAATAGAACATGTGACTTGAAAGTTTGGTCCAAACTTTTAGCTGTATTTTTATTGTACATGTATCTCTTCTCATGTTAAATATGGGGGCATTTGATGAGCAAACCTTTTCAACAGAAATGTCTATTCTATCAAACTGATACACAAAGAATGTGAGAGCTCACAAAATATTTCTCATCTTCACCAGAACCAAAATCTTTTTGAACTGCAGACATTTTGTACATGTGCAAAGAAAATTCCTCTGCACCCTGTACATGTATGTACAAGCTCACAATCTATCACAGAGACGTCCTGTATTAATACTGTACCCTCATATTTCTTTCATTTTTACCAATTTTATGACGGCACTTTCCCTATTTTGATACCCCCACTCTTCCTGTCTTCTAAATGTAATGGTATTTGAAGCCAGGTCTCCCAAGCCACAAATGCTTGTACATACCAGCACATGTTGGCTTGGAAATAGTTTTACAGGGTAATATACGATGGGGTTGGGTTTCTAAATAGACGAAGATTGAAAGCTAGAACATTATTCACTGCAGAACTTTGCCGATAGTGGACATACTGTCATTCAAGAGTAGTGGAATTTTCTACGCGTGTGCTTGTAGTTGCGCTTTGAACTCAGTGTAAACGGTGTGTGCTTGTACAGTGTAAGTATGAAATTGTATTTGCTCAATGATTCTGAGGCATTCCTTTTTTTCATG
This sequence comes from Strongylocentrotus droebachiensis, assembly GCA_035222895.1. Lineage (NCBI taxonomy): Eukaryota > Metazoa > Echinodermata > Echinoidea > Camarodonta > Strongylocentrotidae > Strongylocentrotus > Strongylocentrotus droebachiensis. The sequence goes on along the minus strand of JAVYIG010015633.1, from coordinate 27,911 downwards.
GGCTATTTCTTTTGATTTTTTGTTCATGTAATTTTCATTCACATTGATTCATTTAATATGCACTTTCTTTTAAAACTTTGAAAGTGTTCAAATTGGTGAGGAGGACGAGCTAATTTATTAAGACCTTCAGAAAAGTCTAAACTGCTATACATCAGTGATCTGGTGTGATCTGTTTACCTTCATTAACATGAAGTACATTCATGTACATGTTTGTCATCAGACATAATGTACCGTATGATGTCAGTGCCCTTGGACCTCCAGACAAAAATGTTTGTTTTCTTGATCAATCTACTGATAACATCCAATGTCAGATCAAGTGTTTGAGACACGATTGTTCTTCGTGTCGAGATTAAAATGTTTACTCTGTTCATCAATTCTCTAGAAATTTTGCACTTGTAAGCAAAAAGATTGTACAGGTGAAAGGTTAATTTAACTAAGGGGAATATCATTGCTGTAGAAGTTTTTTTACCTTTGAAATTATCATTCACCGCAGGCAGTAGCAGCCCTTCAAATCCTCCTCACATACATGTACAAGTATTTCATGTCAACGGTAAGTTTCAATTGAATCTGTGACCATTTTATTTTTTTTTACTGAAAAATAATGTTTTTCAAATTATCGACCAATTTGTCACAGGCCTCCTTCATTTGTGTTTTTCTAATTGGTTGACCTTTACAACAGCTTAATGAATGTAATGTACATTTACTTTTCACTGTACATGGGTAATTCCATAAATTAGGGACCCACTTTGTGACATTTTTGGTGTCCCACTAAGTTACAGTACATAAGAAACCCACAAGTATTTGTGGCTCTAAGTAAAGACCTAAATAGTGGAGTGAGATTGATACTAGGTATGAGGATGCAATATTATGCTTGGAAATCACTTTACAATCTCACTCCACTATTAAAGTCTTTACTCATATACGCTTGGGTTCCTTATGTATTAAAGTGGGACACCAAAAATGTCACAAAGTGGGTCCCTAATTTATGGAATTACCTGCATACTGTACATGTGTACATGAACATGAACATGTACATGTACATGTACATGTATGTCCCATTTCCACTTCAGTAGTTTCTGTTTTATATTGATGATTCCTTATACAAACTTTTTTTCATTCTCCACCTTTCATCCTACCATCACAGATACTTGGCGACCGAACAGCAGAGAACGATCCACCCGAGATGTCTGCTTCGGCCGGGAAGGAAGGCGGGAAGGCTTCGCCCAGCCAGGGCGTGGCTGCTGCGTCCAACGGGAGTGCACCCCTTAGCCGCAAGCCGATGGAAACGTCCCAGAAGAGGGTGCTCTTTCAGATCTCTGAGGACTCAACGATGGACGATTCGCCCCCTCAGACGCCAAACAACAACGGGGAGCTTTCGGACAGCGTCTTTACGACGACAGAGACGGGAGCAAGCAACGGCAGTGATGTGGGAAACCTCAAACAGAAGAAACCTGGGAGGTATGTCTTAAAATTAAAGCCTGTCTGCACCAGTTCAACCAGGAGGGATTAGACTTCCCTGGTGGCCACTGACAGGTGGTTATCTCATCAAATCAGCTCTCAATTAACATAAGATAAAGGGGATCATGGGGGACCAACGGGTACCGCTTAGGCATTGTTTGCTATAGAGGGCGCAAGTAGCTACAAGTAGTGCAGTCCCACTTTAACCCATTGAATACTGGATTCTCTGATCCCCATAGACTTAATACAGAAACCACCCAGTTCCTGTAGGCAATGGGTTACCAAGAAGTCTGATATAAAGAGTCACAGTACTTCATCTAGCTATGGTTCGTTGTTGCTGGTCGTCTCATACCATCCCATCACGGTAGGCCTACATGTAGGGGGTTTGATCCAAAGAATGATTCCTTAATCTGGTTTCCATTAATAATAGTTTGCACTTCTTTGATGCTTGACTAGTATTGCTACTTTAGATATTAGCTGAACTTCCTACTAATTAAAGTATAAATAAAAGAGAGATGTAGATAAATTCATAGTTTACCTTTTTCTATCAATAATTTGATTGACCTTCTATGGAAATTTCATAAGCTTTGTAGAGTATTGAGAAGGATGCCCGTAAAAGCTTTGTGGTATGGTAGCAGACAAGGAGACTAAAAATTAATTACGAAAATGGCTGAAGCTTTGATGATGATCTGAAGAAACAAAATATGAAGTTTATTATCAATGGATTTAGTTCCAATTTTCTAGTAAATTTGATGATCCAGTGAGTGTACATGTACCTTGCACAGTGAAAATATCAACAGGCAAAGATGTTGATTTTGAATTAGAAGGCTACAAAAGAGCTCTTATGAATCTAGAAGAGAAATGAAAATAAAAGAAAGAGAGAGAAAAAGAAAATTGAGAAGAAATATTTACACTGTCTGCATTGTACACTGTACTTTAAAACATTCAAATAAAACAATAATGGTACAATTTCGAGACTTAAAAGGGCATGACATTCTATCTTATGATTGTGCTCGTAACTTTAATACTCTGTACTTTGTGTATTGATAATGTACATGTACAGTACATTTTTGTTGAAATGTACATGTACCTTTGTGAACCAGTGTTGCTATTTATATGCAACAGCAAGCACTGCCGCTGGAGTTTGTTTTTTATGAAACTACAGGCCGGGCCAAACTTTAGCGATAACGATAGCGAAAGCGATAATGAAATAACTGTTCCCAAAATCTGTCCCCTATCAAGTCAGACTGCTTCGGTATTGAACCTCCCTCAGAGACTGTAGAGGTCTCATGGTCTAGTGAATATTTTAAAACGTCACCTGACTGTCAGGGGAAATAATATTTTAAAAATTTGGGGCCCTACTTTTCAAGCTTGCTTGCATGAAAATAACACTCTTTCATTTTGTTTGCATTGAACTCTATGCACATTTTTTGGGGGCTCTTTTATGACTTTTGTGGGCTTTTTGGGGCATTTCAGGGGCAAAGTCACCCAGAGCCTCCATGGATTTTTTTCCCTTCTGACTGTATATTGAGTCCTGCAACGGCACTTTTTCACATTATTGTTACATTACTATGCCAGCATTAAAAGTTATCGTTATCACTCAGGTTTGACCAAGCCTTTTTTTCAAATTCCTTCTCTTGCCGATGCCATTTGTTTTGCTACCCTCCCTCCCCCCTCCCTTTTGGATGAGTCCCTCCCTCCCTCCCTTTCTGATGAGTCCCTTTCTGATGAGTCCCTCCCTCCCTCCCTTTCTGATGAGTCCCTCCCTCCCTCCCTTTCTGATGTGCCCCTCCCTCCCTTTCTGACGAGTACCTCAATCCCGCCACGTTTCTTTGTTCTAGTCCAGGGAAGGATGCAGCCAAGTCCAGGTTTAGTGCCCTTGGCGCCCCTCACCTATGCCACCTCGTCTCCTCTGTAATGTCAATGTCACCGGAGAAGTAAGGGTCACGACCTTTAGCAGGGTCATTGTCCCAACTTTCGTTGAATGTTGAATGTGTTTCATGTTTGTGTAGTCCCTACCATTTGCAGACAACTGTACATACTGAGCTTTGAAATAAAGCTTTAATTATTAAAGGAGACCTAGAGATTAGCTGAAATCTACAGAGCCTCATGTGGACATTTGAAATTATATGAGACACAAATCAAGTCATCATGTTCCTATAGGGCTCAAGTAAATTATTCAAATTTTCACTGGCTCAACCCCCTCTCCCCAATAAAAAGAATTGGTTCATTATACCATTTGTCGTGCATGATTAGAGGTTGATTAGAGCACTGTGAAGCCAAAGAAAGGAAATGAAAGAAAGTCCATGACAGAATACAAGAAACTGACTCTGTTTTTTTAATAATTATTTGCCCAACAGAAAGGGTCCTTATTTCTTTTCAAAGTCTTGAATTTCTGATTTTATACAAATTATGAATCTGGACAATGAACAGACTACGTTTTTGTGTTGCATACACACAAGCTTGTAAATTTACACTCAAATTTGTCAAAGAATGAAAACTTTGGAATATAATTTTGTCAGTTGTCCACACTTGTATCTCTTTCTGCTCTCCTGCTATGCATGCACCTTATTGTGACAGCATTCTATTAAAGTGATACAATTCATGATGGGGAGGCAAGAAATGTATTGATGCATTGATTTTACCCTACATTGTGGGGAAGAAACGAACAGTTGAACTGCAAATGGTAGATGTTGGATCGTTTTATTTATTCATTGTATGTTGCAAACTTGCATCTGATCCCACAGTGACTGCCTGAAAAGCCTGCAAGTAATCCTGTACATGTACTTACAATAGTTTTTTCTAGTTATCCTTGAATGCTAGAAATGGTATGCTCATTTTCTTCCAAAAAAAAAAGTTGTTTAATATTTGTATGTATTTATTCAATTGCTTTTCCCCTTTCCTGTTTACATTTTATTGTTGAATGTTATGTTTCACATTCATTTTTGACCTTCGTTTACTGTTAAATTCTGGGCCTCGTCTTATAAAGAGTTTAAATGATCCCAACTACTGTATGTACATATTAGAGATAGGAGATTGCAAACTTGCGAATGATTGGAGGACTTTTGATTGATTTGGAATTTTGGATCAATCATAACTCTTTATAAGACGGGGTCCTGAACTAGATACCGGTATGCACATTTACTTCTTTGTGGTCTTGTTTCCTCATGTCCAATGTACCATCTTGTTTCCATGTAGTCCGTGTCAAGTAACAAAATGTCTACTAATCAACATTATTAATGATCCAGCTTTAATATTAATAACTTTAAAGTGTACGCATTTTCAGGTAACGAAAGTCAACATGAATATTGGAATATTTCAGACAAAATATTTTTTTTCTCAAAAGAAAAAGAGAGAAATGAGTCCCCAAATCAATAAGTGTAACAATCGGGCATCAACACATCTTTTGCTCTTCATGTACAGTGTACAGTATGTACATTGTACATGTGTATGTATTAAATGCTGCTACATGTACTGTTATCAAAATATGATCATGAAATATTACTTCTACAAAGAGCTCTCATTAAACCTAGAAAATGACTTGTGTACTTTTACATGTACTTTTAAAAATGTACATGCTCACATAGACTACAGAACAGAACATTGAACCCACCAGGGGTTGGGGGGGGGGGGGGGGGGTCTGTCACATTGAGCATCGTGCACCATAAACACTGATCAAAGTCTCAAGTAGTTTTGATACCCTATACAGGACAAAAAGAGTCCCCAGGTGCATTATTTAAAGGGCATTGTGACCCTTATGCTTTCTTTTAGAGTCATTTTATTTTAAGGTTGGGTCTCCCTTTAAAGTGTACCAATCACTAACACATGAATTGCTATTGATGTAAAGTGCTTCCATGTTGCTAAATACATAAAATCAAAGTATGATATTCAAATATTATTTAGATCCAGTGTCAATAGACTCTTGGTAAACATTACAATGACTTGTGTATTCTAGTTGAGTTACGGGTACATGCTAGCATAAAATACGGAATAAAACACAGAACAAATGTCAGAATTGGGTTACATATGCTGGGTTTAATATTATCCTCTATTTTCTTTGTACTCCTTAACTGGTAAAATATTGATTCCTTAGTTGACTTAACCCTTACTGTACTGGGGGGCCTCCCAGGCCCCCCCTAGACATTTTCGGAGATTGCGCCGCAACCGCTTGGAATTTTGAATTGTCGTTTCATGACTTTTTTCCCTCAAGTCTTACGCACATTTTGATACCATTTTCATCGAAATCGGATATACCTGTAAGGCGTTACATAACAATTAGTATGCGCATGTCATCAAAAGAAATTATAAAAAAATAAAAATCGCATCAAAATTTGCATAAATTATCATTATTAATTACATTAAAATAACTTTTTTGTGTTAGAAAAGAAGTTTCATATGAATAATGAGTTTCAACATTCAAAAAGTGGAGTTTGACACGTTTTCTGTAAAATGCATAAAATTAGCGCATTTTGCATAATTAATTAGGCTAACGACAAAAATTTGCATATTCAGAAAAAACTAATTATACCATCTTGTTCCTTACGTAAATATCTACAAACATGCAAATTTTCGTGTTCATCGGACAATCGACGGCCGAGATCATAGGGGGGGGGGGGGGGCTCCCAGGGCCCCCCCCCCCCCAGTCAGAGGGTGCTCAAAATAGCCCAGTACAGTAAGGGTTAATACATTCTCCTTTTTCATGTGATGGGTACACTTAAAGCCATAACCAAACAACATTCTTGGCACTGCCATTCATTTACTGTCTACCTTGTAATTTTTGTTTCAACAATCTCTATGTCTCATTCTCCCTCTACCTCTCGATTTTTGGTCTCTTCCCCTGCCTTGCTCTCCCCCCCCCATACCTGTACAAATGTATGTAATTTCAATCCTATCCAATCAACACTCGAAGTAAAGTGGTCTCTTAATTAAAAAAAAATACTGTATAGAGCAGACCCATTACCATTAAAAGTTACTTTGTCTGTCCCAGCTCTTTGTACATTGTACTCAATTGATTTTGAACCCTGGTACAAGATTTCATTATCTTGGTCCCAAAGGTGTTTGATGAAAAAGGTTCCACTCTATGTAAATCAGTTTAACAACTCATTATCCATACCCTTCGCAAGTTTTGTAATTTTCTGAGTATCTGACAACTTGATTTGTCCTGACCTATATTTTTTGAAAATGTGTTATATAGTAAAACTTACATACATGAAGTAAGTTATTCAACACAGGCCCTTATTCAACCAGTCCATCTTTCATTCTTGAGATTAAAAAAAAAAAAAAAGCACATCAAATTTTCAAGGGGTATGAATAATTTAGTTGTTAACTGTATCTCATGAAACTGGAGGGATAGGAGCATTACACAATCATGTTTCTCAAGGGAAACTCCCTTATCATAAAACATCCACTCCGTGGTTTTAACATCCTTGTAAAAATGAAACCATACGTAAACATAGTTGCGACGTACACTGTATGAAAACATAAAAAAGTGAAAGTATATAGCCATTGCCATTTCAACCAACAAGTCATATGCTAAACAATAATGCCTTTGTCATTGATATTGTTTACCGTAGTGAAAACCGGCTTCAAATCTTAAATCTTCCAATGGCTAGTATTTGTGAAAGCATTTTTATCGCTTAGAAACTTCGGTTAGTGCTTAGAGACTTCAGTGGTAAGCGCTTTATAAGCACCGTTTTTATTATTATTATTGTTATTATTATTATTATTATTATTTCAAATGTAATACATGTAGTTTGCCTTCTTGAATGAGAAAGATTACCAGCTACATGTACTGTACAGTACATGTATCCCTCAACATTTAATATCTTTTTCTTCCATATATGAAAAAGCTAAACATGTTCATTGGTATGGTTTATTGAAACCTTTGAATCTTTCTAATGGATAGTATTTGTGAAAGTTGAATTCCATATTAGTTTGCCTTCCTGAATGAGTTTAGAAAGAATACCAGCTTCATGGATCCCTTAACATTTAGCATCATTTTCTTCATGTCATTGCATGTTCATCTGTTCAGTGAAGTCTGTGATGACCAGTAAGTACAGAGTTTTTTCAAAAAAAGTGCTGAATTTGCATGAAAGTTATGATGTTGCTGTGCAAAATAACTACAGTCAAACCTGTCTACAAAGGCCACCTGTCTACAAAGGCCACATTTGTTTTTTCCCTTGAAAATGGTTTCTCATTGAGACATGTACTAAAGGAACCTGTCTACAAAGACCACTTTTTGTGTTTCCTTTGGGCGGTCGCTTTAGACAGGTTTGACTGTACATGTAAATCAAGTACACAATAGACCTGTTTCAGCGATAAGACACACACTTTTTTATTCACATTCCTACACATGTTCATATTCATTATTGAAAAAATGACAGGCTATAGGAAGAAATTTTCATTTTTCAAATAATGCAAGGCAATGACAAATTGGAAATGATAGGAAAAAAACACAACTAAAAAGACTATACATGTATAGTCTTGTGATCAAATTAGTCACTGTAATCTGGTCCTAAAAAGCAAACCAAAAGGTCTTCTGAATGGACCCGTCATACTTGATACAGTGCAGTGCACCCGATGTATAAGAGTGATACAGTTTTAACCATCGCAGAACTCACAGGCATGTAAAACGAAAGCTTCCCACTGAAAGACTTTTATCACTATGAATATGACTGACAAAGAAAGCGGACAAAATATACAGTTCCTCAGGTAGACAAAGGAACATCCTTCACTGCTATTATGTAAAAATGTGTAGAACAGGTGTCACATGCATATTCACCTTTTTACATAATAGCAGTGAAGGGATGTTCTTTTGTGTACCTGAGGAACTGTATATTTTGTCCGCTTTCTTTGTCCGTCATGTTCATAGTGTATGTACAGTGTAGTGACATTTTTCAGTCATCCTTGCATTTTAGCTTTTCACTTTCCCATTCTGTAATCCTGATCACATTCGCTTTCCAATAAATATATTTCTTTCATTTGCTTTATTTAAAAAACAAGTTAAAGACGAAAAACCGTTGTAGCTACATTAATATCCATACCAATTGGTGGTTTCATAATAAATGCATCGCTTGATATTTCACAAATCAAGTTGCAGTGCACTAATACTATGCTTTATGGTAAATAAAAAAAAAAGTGTGTGTTGTTTATATGTTCAACGCTTTTGCTGCATTAGTGAAAACTGATATAGAAAAAAAATATATAACCCACATGTGCATGTACTACACTACTTGTGCTCGTTTTTTGTTATGGTGCAAATGAATTTTGAGAGTCGATCTTCATTCGTTTGAAAAATTACTCACTAGCAAAAACACACACCGAAATAATAGCACCTTCATTGTGCATGCATATTAATTCAGACTCAAGTTGTACAGTGATTCAAGCATTACAGTTGCATTATGGGATAGAAAATAACAGTATTTAAATCTCACTATTGTTCACATGCTGTTTGGTGTTTGCAATGTCATGTTATTTGTCATCACCAAAGAGCTAAGGAGTATTTTAACCTTCCCTTCTGTTTGAGAGGGACTTATCTTTCACAATTGGAAAATAAATAATCGGACAGATATGTATTCCTTCTCTGCTAAGAGTCAGAAATAATTAGGAACTTACATTACTTTACTGGACATACATGTAGAATAAAGATACACATACAGTGTACATGTATACATGTATATTTACAGGTGTAACTACATTTACATATTTATGTATTTGATGAACACTGAATACTGAATATACATGTAAATGGTACAAATTCTTGTTTAATTACTTGCAGAGAAGGAGTAATACCTATTTTGAAATTTAGGTTGAATATTAGATACAAATAACTCTGCCCTTCATTCTCTTGCACTTTGCTTTCCTAACAAATCTAACTTGCATTTGTTAATCGAACATTTTGATTTTTATACATTCGAGGCAATATTTACCTTTTGCTATTAAAACCTTCCATTTTAGAAATTTTGCATTTGCATTCTCATTCAATCTGTTAGATATTTAATATATACATGGAGTTTAAAAGTTATTATTTTTGTAGTATCTTAGTAGATTATATAATACTAATACAAATGATCTCAAGTAAACATGTACATGTAACATGGTATTGTATATATTAAGAAATATTAAAGTCTATATGGTTTTACATGTCATACTATTTTTTATCCAAATTGCCTCTAAAGAGTTGATCTTGAAATTTTATGTGATTTTCTTCAATGAAAGAAAAAAGAATTTAGCAATAGCTAGCTATCCTCCAAATTTGGTCAAAAACTTTGTATCGTGATATAAATTTACCAACGAACGATTAATAACTGGTATATTGGCCTGTGACATTTGACCTCCTGCAGCTTTCGACACAGTATGTCCGGTATGAACCTGGTGGAGATGGACAGCGGCCGACGCCCGGTCAACAATAGGGAGTGGCGTCAGGGACGTAGGGACAGCAAGGACTTTTCGGTGGCTACGTCTCCGGAGTTTGTCAAGAAATATGGAGGCGACTTTGTCATCACTAAGGTATGATTATCCCCACTTTCTTAAGTTCATGGATAGGTATACAGAGCTGCCAACCAGTATTATTTAATCGTATTTCGTACAACTTTTAGAAGTAAATACGACAGTACAATTAAAGTATAATGTAAAGTATCCTACAAGCATCTCACATTGGCAATTAGGGGATGTTCATTGGTTCATCGAACACACCAGTCGTTACAAACTCATGCATATATTCAACCGATGATCCATACAAAGAATTTCTTCCTGTATGTAGGAACTCTAAGAGGCATTGATCTGGGTTTTTTTTTTTAATACAATTTTTGTCAGTAAAACACAAATTTTGGGATTAAAGAATTCAGTTTTTGAACTCCAGAGGTCTGGGCATATGATGTAACAATCATAATTCAAGATGCAAGTACATTCGATTGAGCAGTGAAATGGAAGTGGCGCATACAGGTACTCATTATCATTATTATTATCGTTATTGTACTCTTGTCTGTCCAGGTTCTTATTGCCAATAACGGAATTGCTGCTGTCAAGTGCATGAGGTCCATCAGACGATGGGCATTTGAAGTCTTCAGGAACGACAAGGCCATTAAGTTTGTTGTCATGGTAACGCCAGAGGATCTTAATGCGAATGCAGGTGAATGATAGATAGATGTTCCTAAAATAGATCATATGCAGATGCAAGTTTAATCAGATTGCCTTGTTACTTTCTTATTTATTTATATAAAAAAGTAAACAATATTGAACTTCACAACATTATGTACATAATGTTACTCTGAATATATTGGGTTTGACTATGTACATATATGTGTGCCTTCTATTTTGAAACATCTTTTTAACTTTTATGAGCAACAGTTTGACAATTTATCCCTTGTTAATGATATTTCAAAAAAATTGACAAATTGTATAATTGTATTGTATTATTCATTCAACACTTTCAAGAAATATAACAATCAAACAATATAATCATGGTGATTACAAAAGAAGAATGACAAAAATTATACAAACACAAATCTTGTAGCAATATTCTGATGGAACTAATTAATTATTGAATTGATATGTTCACTGTTCATTCATTCATTCATTTGTGTGTTCTTGCAGAGTATATCAAGACGGCTGACCATTACGTACCGGTACCGGGCGGGTCCAATAACAACAACTATGCCAACGTTGAGCTGATCGTTGACATAGCAACCCGTATGCAGGTGGAGGCGGTGTGGGCGGGGTGGGGCCATGCCTCGGAGAATCCTAAACTGCCCGAGATGCTGCACAAAAGCGGCATAGCTTTTATAGGTGAGGACTCTTTTTTGAAACGTGAAGGGTTTCCAGTTTTCAGATTTTACCTGATATCAGACCCCTTATATCTATATGTACATTGTACATGTACATACAGATAAGTATCTTTGTTTTAGGCATTGTCCTATAAGCTCCATAATGACAGGACTAATTTTTTTCTTTAGGGATGGTATCACAACTAAAAGTATTATATGCTCCTTACCTTTTATGATGCAACCAAATTTCAACTATTTACTGTAACTGATATTACTTTGCACGAGTTTAAACACACACACATAAAAATATCCTTGGTCTTTTCTATGGAAACTTTGGTCCTTAAACTTCATAACTCATAAAGCTGGTATTGGATTTCAACAGAAAGGACAATTTTCCTATTTTTAATTAGAATTTGGGTGGCTGAAACTTATTCACAGCTGCCAACTATTCCTATTTTGGAGGAATGTTTCCTTTATTTTGTTCTTCAAGCTTCTGTTTTGAACCCTAGATGCCTCTCTTTTTCTGAAATATTCAGTGTGGAAAGTATAACAAAATAGTTTATTCCTAATTTTGCCTTGAGAGATTCCTAATTTTTCCTGTGAAAGGTTGGCAGGCATGTTTACGGCACGAAAGGGGGTTAATCTTAATCATATCCGTTCATAAATAGGACCGCCTGAGAATGCTATGTGGTCGCTGGGGGACAAGATAGCATCCTCCATCGTAGCCCAGAGTGCTGGGGTGCCAACCTTACCGTGGAGTGGGGATGGTTTGACCATCGAGTGGTCTGAGGAAGACGCTAGGAGCGGTAAGATCCTGACCATCCCGAAGGAGCTCTACCGCAAGGGATGTGTGGAGGATGCAGAGGAAGCATTGCAGGTAAGGAACATCAGTGCATATTTCCTGAACCATTAAAGGGATAGAGTTCTGTTTTCAGACCGCTAATGCCTTCAAAGTGCGTGGTTATTGCTCTTATTCTTATCTATGACATTTCTAGTGCCCTTTCAGAACCTAAAATTGCTATGAAGGTAATTTTAGACCCAAAAATGTGTGAAATTTAGCCAATATGATCATACCAATTCAGCTCCACTTGAAAAAAATATGGTGACTGTTAATTAATTATTTAATAAAAAAATAACAATACATGGGCCGGCTGGTTGTGCATAATATCACCAACTAGAAAATGCCAACAAAAAAGCCAACATCGGCATTGGCTGAAATAGGACGTAAAAGGCGCTAAATCTTTTTTTAAACAGCTTTTTCAAATTATCTAATATTTGTTGTGGTACACAAAAAAGTATTGGAAATCATTATATGTATGGATATTTCAGCCGTCTTGGAACCAATTTTGATCAAACAAAGATGATTTTACAGTAGGTTTGCGGTTGCACCATGTGTGTGAGAGAGAGAGAGGTTTGAGAAGTCCTGAACAGGACTCTGACTCGGTAATCTTTCTTGGAGGAGTGTAGTCCTGAAAAGGACTGTTTGTTATCTTTCTTGGCATATAGTTCTCAGGAGAACTATAGCGCTTGGAGAGGATGAGTGGCTCGACGTTTCGAACAGGTTGACTATCCGTCGTCAGGAGTGGGGAATAGCTGGCGTGCGTGAGCTTAAGTCACCGGTGTGCGGACGTCAGGGAAAAATAGGTGACCGTATGTCGGCTTGAGTCATCGGGTGGGCATGGATTGTCGGCTGGTAATTCGTCTGACTATCCGTCTGTGCTGGAGTCTCCGGGTTGCGGACTTAGGAGAGTTTCGAGTTGATGAGTGGGGTGTGTTGTCGGCGAGACGCTGTGTGTGTCCCCGACGTAGGCGGCGTTGTAGTCTGTTGTCGTCTGCTGTGCAGTGTAGCTGCGAGGCTGGCGGCTGCTTTGAGGGTTCGGCGGGTGGCGGTGGTTGATGTACGGGTGTCTGTCGGGGTGGTGAGGGCGGTGCTGGAGGCGGTGCTGGAGGCGGTGGTGGAGGAGGAGTGACCGGGTACTTGTTGATGAGAGGTTTCCAGATGTCGTTGATGTATAGTCCTGAGTCTTGGGGCACGGTGTTGTGGCGGTTAATTTCGATGGCTTCTCGGATTCGGCGTGTATGCCAGTGTTTCATTATGGAGATGAGATGACTGTTATCCCATTCGATGGTGTGTTCGTGTTGCTGGGCGTGTTTGACGATGGCGGACTTATCCCAATCGCTGAGTCTGAAGCTGGTTCTGTGCTCCTTGAGTCTTGTTTCCAGATTTCTCCCCGTTTCACCAATGTAGACTTTTCCACATTCGCATGGTATTTTGTAGACTCCAGCTTTCTTGTGGTTTGGATGCTTGTCTTTGTGGGAGTAGAGTATCGAATGGAGTTTGTTGGAGGAACTGTGTCGAACTTGGATGTCTGCTGCTTGAAGGATACGTTGAATCTTGTGAGAGGCTTGACCGATATAGGGAAGAACAATAGTTTGCTTCGGTGGTGTAGCTGCGGGTTGGTTCTCTTCAGGGGTGGAGTTAGCTACGGGCTTGTTGGCGGGAGTCTTGGATTTGATCTTATGTCTTGGGTATTCGTTGATGCTAGTTAGGGCTGTGGTGACATGCTGGATTTCCTGGTCTAGATGGTCTGCATCGCTGAGTTGATGGGCTCGGCGGATGAGGGCGTTGGGGACTGATTGTAGTACGGATGGATGGTGGAAGGATCTGTAGTGAAGATATCTATCGGTGTGTGTGGGTTTCCTGTAGACTTGATGAGCGGGCTTGCCGGATGGTGATTTGGTAACAAGAACGTCTAGGAAGGGGATGCTGTTGTTTTGCTCGGTCTCCATGGTGAATTTGATGCTCGGGTGATGCTGGTTGATGTGGGCGAGAAAGTGGTCTAAGTCAGGTCTGCTATGTGGCCAGATGACGAATGTGTCGTCGACATATCGGAGCCAGAGAGAAGGGCGTTGTGAGAGAGTCTGGAGTGCCGTTGTTTCGAAGTGCTCCATGAAGATATTGGCTATAACCGGTGAAAGAGGCGATCCCATGGCTGCGCCTTGAAGTTGCTGGTAGTAATTGTCTCGCCATTTGAAGGAAGTTGAGTTGAGACAGAAGTACATGAGGTTATGTATTTCATCCGGTGTCAGGGGGGTTCTGTCGGGGAGAGTGTCGTCAGCTTCGAGGCGTTCTTTGACGATTCGGCAGGATTCGGTGACAGGAACATTGGTGAAGAGAGATTCAACATCGAAACTGACCATGATGTCTGTATCGTGTATGGTGGTCTTGGAGAGGATATCTGACGTCCGCACACCGGTGACTTAAGCTCACGCACGCCAGCTATTCCCCACTCCTGACGACGGATAGTCAACCTGTTCGAAACGTCGAGCCACTCATCCTCTCCAAGCGCTATAGTTCTCCTGAGAACTATATGCCAAGAAAGATAACAAACAGTCCTTTTCAGGACTACACTCCTCCAAGAAAGATTACCGAGTCAGAGTCCTGTTCAGGACTTCTCAAACCTCTCTCTCTCTCACACACATGGTGCAACCGCAAACCTACTGTATATCTACATCACCATGCAAGCCGACACTTACAAGCAGCATCAAAGATGATTTTGTCATTTAAATTGTATGTTCTTTCAAATTTGACACTCAGTTTTTCATTATCTCACAAAAAAAATTATATTGTGTAGCACCCTCTGCAACAGAACTCAACTATCCCTTGAATGATGATAATGACTATGGTGGTTATTTTGGTGTTGATGACTGTTTGGTATTATGGTGAAATTGATGATGATAATGACGATAATGAAAATCCAAACGCAATGCATACAGTATGTACATCTTAAAGGGGGTGTAGCATGGCAAATACTGGTTAATGCCATCTACGACTTATTTTGGACAACTGCACGTAAACAAATGGACTTCAATATAACGGTTAGCGTGCGCTAGCGTTCACGAAACAGACCAAAGTTCTCCTCGTGCTTTGATTTTGTGTTTGTTGCACGCACATAAATACTGCGGTCGCGTCAGCCCCGAGTCAGGCCACAGGAAAGCCACTTAGTCTGGTCATGCTACACCTCCTTTAACCACACCAAATATGAAAATCAAATCTGAATATCAAGATAATGATATAAACCTTATTCTTGTTATATTTCTTGTGATATCAGGCTGCAGAAAGGATTGGATTCCCTGTCATGATCAAAGCTTCAGAGGGAGGCGGAGGGAAAGGTATCAGGAAGGCAGAGGCCCAAGACGACTTTGCAAGCCTCTTTAGGCAGGTGCAGAATGAAGTGCCAGGCTCCCCTATCTTCGTAATGAAACTGGCCAAGAGGTATGTGTCTTGTGTATGGAGGAATAGTCCATTATTTTGCATGGGTTGTTTAGTGGGGGAGGGGGAGGAAGTCATTTAAAAAGCTCCTTTAACTTTCCAAGACGATTTTGCAAGCCTCTTCAGGCAGGTGCAGAATGAAGTGCCAGGCTCCCCTATCTTCGTAATGAAACTGGCCAAGAGGTATGTGTCTTGTGTATCGAGGAATAGTCCATTATTTTGAATGGGTGTGTTGTAGTTGGGGAGGGGGAGGAAGTCATTTGAAAAGCTCCCCTATCTCTGTAATGAAACTGGCCAAGAAGTATGTGTCTTATGTATGGAGGAATAGTCCATTATTCTACATGGGTGTCTTAGTGGGGGAGGGGGAGGAAGTCATTTTATAAGCTCCTCTAACTTTGCAATGCAACTTTGAAAGATGAGAAGTGCAGCATATAAGCTTAAAATTCACCCATTTGTATTGCTGTAAATTGCACGGAATCGACTTCGAGTTTCCTTCAAATATTGGAAAACATGAGGAGGGAGTTCTGTTTTTATGCCTCCGTTAAGAAGTAGCCGGAGGCATTGGCCCGTATTCTGAAGTCTTGTCTAACTTAGCCACGACTAAAGTTAAACAACTGTTTAGTTAGACAAGACTTAAACAGGACTTAGACGCGAGGTCGTGTCTAAGTCCTGTTTAACTAAATTTCGTATTCTGAAGTCGTGTCTAAGTCTCGTCTAACTAAACAACTGTTTAAGTCCTGTCTAAGTGGTGTTTAACTAAACAACTGTTTAAGTTCTGCGCAAGTCTTGTTTAACTTTCAATCACGACTTCTGCGCATGCCCAGTAGGCGTTAATTCTGACGATATACCCAATGCGCATGCGTGCGCACACCGGATAAATAAATTAACGCGCACAGCTAGCTGTGCGCGTGCCTAGCTGTGCGCGTGCTGGTACCATGGTGATGTGATCGTGACGTAATGACTAGACTGCATGCATGTATTGCACTGTGACGTATGTGTACTACACGTACACTGTACACAAACGCACTAATAATATCACTTATCAGTGCCTCTGTGCTCGGAAGAACCAGCAAAGAAACTTCTCCAACAGAATGGTTAGTTTATTATAGATTATGGAATTTCCAAGATGTCACCATTAGATAAGAATAGTTAATATTATCGAGAAAAAAAATCAGGCTTCACGAGAAAAAAATCCTGCAAAATGTATTTGAAATTGTATAGGATGCACGTACGTACCATCGTTCTCCCCGCAAGTTCGGGGTCAGCAAGTAGAGTGTACCGTAGACGTTGAAAAGCAGCAGAATCGCGCCCTTAAACAGGACTTAAACAACCCCTCGCAGTTGTCTAAAGTTAAACAGGACTTAGACAGGACTTCGTGTTTAACTTTATTTAAACACGACTTCAGAATGCGAAAAAAGTTAGACACGACTTCGAGTCTAAAGTTAGACAGGACTTAGACAGGACTTAGACAACTGTTTAGTTAAACAGGAGTTAGACACGACTTCAGAATACGGGCCATTATGTTTTCGGGTTGTCCGTCCGTATGTACGTACATCCCGTTCTCGTGATCGCGTTATCTGAAGAACCGATTGATGGATTCCTGCCAAACTTTGGTCATGTATGTATCTTGCAGAGCCGATGAACTGATTAGATTTTGGGGTCACGAGGTCAAAGGTCAAAGGTCACAGGGCTCATTATGTATGCAAAAACAGCTCGTGATCGCGTTATCTCAACAACCGATTGATGGATTCCTGCCAAACTTAGATCATGTATGTATCTTGCAGAGCCAATGAACTGAGTAGATTCTTGGGTCATGAGGTCAAAGGTCAATTGTCATGGGCTCATTATGTATGCAAAAATAGCTTGTGAACGCATTCTCATTAGAACTGACAGATGGATTACTATTTAACTCAGGACATCTTGCAGAGCTAATGAACTGAGTACATTTTAGGGTCATGAGGTCAAAAATCAAAGGGTCATATATGTATATGAGAAATTGCTTTTTGGTTTGTAAACTTGCTCTATGACGGAGGCATCATTTTCTACTGCGCGCAGTCGAAGTTCCATCTAGTTTGTATTTCCTTTAAAAAAAAATATTATGATACTCTACATATTTGTACAATGTACAAATGCAGTACTGTGCTGTAGTTTCCTCACAAGTTTCTTCATGAAATGGTCTCTCTCATTGTTTGCAGTGCTCGCCATTTAGAAGTGCAGCTGATGGCAGACAAGTATGGTAACGCTATCTCCCTGTTTGGTCGAGATTGCTCCATCCAGCGTCGTCATCAGAAGATCATTGAGGAGGCGCCGACAACCATCGCTAAGGATGAAGTCTTCAAACAGATGGAGAAGGTACAGAAAGAAACATGACATTGTTAGAGATAAATCCATTATCTTTTCTTCAATTTGGCAGTGATGTTTTCTCTAGTATTGCTACATGTATGCTATTCCACCCCCCATTCAATGTTTGCTTCAGGAATCAAGATGAGAATACGAAATTGATCGTGTAGCAATTGTCTAGAGCATATGTGTTGTACAACTAGAGAAAGAGCTATTTTAGTTTTTCATGAGTGATATATTGGTCCGTCCAGAAAGTTGGGGCAATTTTTGTGACATACCAGAAGTGAGAATCTATGTCTCCTATCAACTGTAACAATGTTTGCTCAAATTGAGTTTTGCATAAAGAGCATAGCCAACTATCTTCAGAAGTACTCAAGCTTCATGGTGAATCAATATTATGGACCCAAAGTTTGTGTCCATGTAATGCTGGTAAAAAGAGAAATGTGTATTAATCAAAGATTTTGAAGAAAAGCAACTGAAACTGGAATGATTCTGGCAGGGCACTCCTATATATATTAATTGCGTAAAAATCTTCAAAAAATAATTTCATGTTCCATGTGAGTAGAAGATCTCATACCTGCGTTACATGGACATCGTCATATTTTTTGCCACAACTTTATGGAATGACCCATATATAGGAGGCGCGATAGCTCAGTTGGTAGAGCAGTGGTCTCGTAATCCGATGACCCAGGTTTGAAACCAAGTCGATGCGCTAATGCCCTTTGGTAAGGCATTAATCCTCATTACCAGGTCCCTCGGAGAGGACCTTAAGCCGTCGGTCGTCTGGTTGCTTACTTACAAGCATTTATGCTCTCTTAGCAGTCAGATAAATAACAACGACCACCAATAACCAATACTGTATATTTGTTTCTTTTACCATTTGTCTTTCTTCATCACCCAGGCCGCTGTAACACTGGCCAAGATGGTGGGCTACGTGAGCGCAGGAACGGTGGAGTACCTCTACAACGATGAAGATGGAACCTTCTCTTTCCTTGAACTAAACCCCCGTCTCCAAGTAGAACATCCCTGCTCGGAGATGGTTGCTGGAGTCAATCTCCCAGCCTTGCAGCTTCAGGTGAGTAAGAGGGGCGTAGGACTGCACCCTTCAACAGACCTGATAATTACCCAATTTAAATCGGTTTCCTGATTTTTTCCACATTTTTCCAGATTTTTATTTTTTAAATATATTTTTTACCCAATTTTGGGGAGGGGCGTATAAGTGTGAAGCACTGTCATTTTCTTGAAGAGACTCGCCAACATTGCCTCATATTCTGAAACAAAATCCTGGATTTAGCTCATGCTGCAATGATAGTTATAAATCTTTAGGTCAGTCAGGAATCCCATGACTTTTACAAGCCGATCGCCTGTCTGATTATCAAGATATTTATGATTGGAAATCAAAGTTTCATTTTTCTTCTTTTATAACGCTACAGTCTATTGGGAAAAATGAGTATGGTAACATTGGTCACTCAAAGATATTTACTTTTTTAAGGCTCTTCATGATCATTTTGAAGCGCAATTTTTTTAGGGCTTCAATATTACACCATATCACTGACCTTAGGGCCATGCATCTCAGATTTAACATTGTTAAACAATGCCTTTAGTGAGAAAGTCTAGTTCGGGGAAAGGTTGAAAAATAATTTGTGAACTTCTTAATTCTTTATAGTTGGGGAGAGTATCATAGTAAAGAATGCCTCCTGAAAATGATGGCTCTTCCATTGTCCTCTAGTTGAAGTTTGACAAGTAACAGCTGAATGCTGTGGACCACAATTGTTATGCCACATGTTTGTGTAGTCCCATATACACAGTACAGTGTGCAGTGCATAGGACCTACTAGCAGAACTGGGCTGATTTCATTTTGACGATTACAATGTGTTATGGATATTTGCAGGTTTGATTTGTCTTAATACGGATACAGACTAGTTGATAGTTATTTAATCTGTTGAAAATTATTTATACCTTTTGTTGACGTTCTCAAATCATACCCGCATACCGGTATTCTTTCAAAACATATGACATAAGGAAAGTACTGTACAGGAAGGTCTGACATACAGTGAATAGTTTGGTTACAGACATGGTTATTTATTGAAGATACATATGAAATGGTCATCACAATTTTGAAATGTTACCTATGTTAACTCTTTATATGCCACACAGATAATCTCCCTGTGCCACATTGTATTTATCATGGGATAGATATATACCAAAGGTTTCAAGATTATTTAATTGTTTCCAGTACACCAGTGGTCAAATGGTTGTCATGGAGCTAATCAAGAATAGAAATGGGTAATTTTGCAAAGCCATTTGCACAAAGCAATCCTTCCTTCAAATGGTACCTACTGTTTGTGCACATTAGTGCGCGTGTTGCAAATGAGCAACCTTGCAGAGAGGCGAGGAAAGCGACCAAATTGTTAAAATTGCTCATGTTTTTAAAAATATTTCTGTTTATATTAACAGGTTGCAATGGGGATTCCCCTCAATCGGATCAAAGACATAAGGGTCTTGTACTGTGAAAGCCCCTGGGAAGACACGCCCATCAACTTTGACAAGTAAGTGGAAGAGAGAGAGTGAGATAGAGAGAGAGAGAGAGAGGGAGAGAGAGGTAGAGGTAGAGTGGCAGATACAGCGAGAGAGAGCCAGAGAAAGAGTAACAAAAAGAGAGAGAGAGAGAGAGGGGGGGGGGGTAGAAGTGTAATAACAGATAGACAGACAGAGGCAGAGAGAAAACAAGTGGAGAAGTGGACTTTATTCAATAAGGAAATTGTGCAGTTGTATGTAAGGAGAAATGGAGAGAGGAGGTGGGGGGAGGGTGGCAGTACATGGGAAGTGGGAACCCGTAAAGCGGGATTACAGAAAATGAGATGGAGGGAGAAACGGGGCATTGATAGACGAGAGGAGAGTCAGGCTAAGATGATAAGTGGGAGATAAAAAAATGAACATCAAAATAGAGTCTAAAGTATAGTCTAAATTGAAATTGTATGGCCGATTACTGCTTTATAAATACAACCTGTATGAATAACTGTTGAGAGATCATTGCTGCATATGTTAACTTGTTAGTGGCCACATATTCACTTTTTTTTCTTCAAACTTTCTTTCCAGCCCTCCTGTACCACCCTCACCCAAGGGCCATGTGATTGCTTGCAGGATCACCAGTGAAAATCCAGATGAGGTAAATTATTTCATGGCTTTCTTTAATACCATTTCCTAAGAGCGTTAACTTTTGCAAAAGTGTATGTATGATGCATTATATAAGAAATCTTTTTTTAATTATTATCCTTTGATACCAAATCCAGCAAACCTGTCTTAGTGGCCACCTCTCTGTAAAGGCCACCTGTGTTTAGTGGTCAGGTATTTATTCACCCTCGAGAAAGAAACAGTTATAGAACCTGTCTAAAAAGGCCACCTGCCTACAGAAACCGTTTTTTCTGTTTCTCTTGAGAGACCATAATCGACAGGTTTGACTGTATTAAAATAATAAACAATCTGCATGCCACTGGTCGGTTATTATGCTTTGCAGCATAGTATAAAACAAAGATAGTTATGATGATGATAACTTCTACTTTAGTCTTTGATAGTGTTTTGCAGATGATAATACCTGTGTCTTTTGTTTCTTTGGTATTCTGATTTCATAACATATATGTAGCCTTTAGTGCTTTGATTTTATATGCTCTCTCTCTTTCTCTCTCTCTGACATTTCCGTTTCTCTTTCATATTTCCATCTCTCCCCTTTCTCTGTCTCTTTCTCTCTCCTCTCAATTTTTTTGTCCGTCTCTGTCTCTTTGTCTCTCTCTGTATTTCTCTCAATGTCTGTCTCTGTCTGTCGTATTGGTATCTCTCCTCTTTATCTTTCTTTCTCTCTCTCTCACATTTCCATCCCTCGTCTCTCACCCTCTCTCTATTCTTGTCTCTCCAGGGTTTCAAGCCCAGTGCAGGCACGGTGTCTGAGCTCAACTTCCGCAGCAGCAAGAATGTCTGGGGTTACTTCAGCGTGGCGGCTGCGGGAGGGCTTCATGAGTTTGCTGATTCTCAGTTTGGACATTGCTTCTCCTGGGGAGAGGATCGAGAAGTTGCCAGAGAGTAAGTCCACCAAATGATATCAAATGATAATAATAATATAATAATTATAATAATATTCTATTCTTGTATAGTGCATATCACAATATAACGATGGTTTCAAGATTGCAGCTACAAAGATGCATCTTGATTTTTACCAGATAAAATTGAATCATATGAAACGCATACATATGGGAGATGGGAGTTGGTCTAGCAGCAGGTTCATTTGGTCAGCTCTTTGTCTTTGCCTTGAAACTAGCTCAGGCGATCCCGGTTCGAAACTGAGTCACATCTTTGGGATGGTGACGTTAAAGGTCAGTCCCCATACGTAAACCGGATTGATACACATCTTTAAAAACCCAATTACACACACACACGTACAACGGTAAAATGCTAAACTGGGAGAAAGGATATTAATTAAATAGTGCACGCAGCCTTCTTAAACGTATTCTGCTTCTTTTTTATTGATCAGGAACATGGTAGTGGCTTTGAAAGAGCTTTCGATCCGAGGGGACTTCAGGACGACGGTAGAATACCTGATCATGCTGTTAGAGACAGAGTCTTTCCAGATGAATGCCTTTGATACTGCCTGGCTCGATAGGCTCATAGCAGAGAAAGTACAGGTAAGTCCTAGGGGGTATAAATCTTCATCAATATGCTGTCACTGTTTGTTGGTGAAGGCTCTTGAGTGTCATATAAGAGGGCCTGGGTCTAACCCTTGTTTTTGTTCTCCGATGACCCAATTTACTCAGTTGTGTGGAATGGCTACCTGGCAATGCTTGGGTATAGGTTTGACAGGTCTTAGTAATGTTCTTCTTCTGGACGTTCATGTTGATACATCTTGTAGTTTTCAAGTCATTTTCAGTCAAAAGTGTCAAACATTTTGTACACCTGCATGTAGTTAAAAGAGTGATGAAAAATTTTGTGCTAAAACCTTATCTATGTATTACTTATTCTTTCCTATCCGAGCGTCGCTCTGAATTAGTACTCTACCCCTTTTTTTCACAGGCAGAGAAGCCTGACCCAATGTTTAAGGTCATCATAGGTTCTATCCACATTGCCAGTGCTTCCATCTGTGAAAGTTAATACATATATCTTTCTATTACTGTGTTCTCCCGGCAGAGACACTGGATCCGATGCTTGGCGTTATCATAGGGTCAATTCACATTGCTGTTATTTTCACCCGTTGAAACTCTTCTCTTTATTTGATTGTTTTCACAGGCAGAGAAGCCGGACGCAATGCTTGGTGTCATCATAGGGTCCATTCACATTGCTGTTATTTTCACCCGTTGAAACTCTTCTCTTTATTTGATTGTTTTCACAGGCAGAAAAGCCAGACCCAATGCTTGGTGTCATCATAGGGTCCATTCACATTGCTGTTATTTTCACCCGTTGAAACTCTTCTCTTTATTTGATTGTTTTCACAGGCAGAGAAACCTGACGCAATGCTTGGTGTCATCATAGGGTCTATTCACATTGCTGATGCTTCCATTAATGAAAGCTTCTCTAACTACCTCGCCAACCTTGAAAGGTAAGTACAGTCGAACCTTTCTATAGCGACCACCCAAGGGAAACTCAAAAAGTGGTCTTTGTAGACATGTTCCTTTAGTACATGTTTCAATGAAAAACCCATTTTCAAGGGAAACAAAAAAATGTGGTCTTTGTAGGCAGGGGGTCTTTGTAGAAAGGTGGTCACTAAATCAGGTTTGACTGTATCAACTCAATTCTGGGCCTGTCTTGTAAACAGTTGCAAATGATTAAAATCAATACGCAACTTGATATGGATCGCATGAATCTTGAAATTGTTGCACCCCAAAAATTGAAGTGTTAATAGCTGTTCCGGGTGGAGTAGAGGCATTGATATATTTGAGCAGTGTGCAAGTAAAAGAAGGCTGACAATGAGGTTACTAAAGATATAGGAACTTTAATGTTTGGGATTAACTGGAGGCCCTGGCAAGTTATTTTCTTATAACTTGAATTATTTCTCAAAGGGACTTAGACTCACAAAGACAAGTCATGAATTAAACTATTTCCCTCATTCCTTTACAATGATGGTCGCATCCTACCGGATACCCATTTTAACACCTGGGTGGAGAGTAGCAAGAGTAGGTTAATATCTTGCCAAAGGATATTAGTGCTGGTCGGGATTCGAACCCTCGACCTTTGCTTCTCCAGTCAAGCGCCTTAAACCACTCGACCACAACACTCCCATTAAACCATTGCTCTGACTCCTTTACAGGGGCCAGGTCTTGCCTGCGAGCACCCTAAGCAACAACAGGGAGGTGGACCTCATCAATGAAGGCAACAAGTACGTCACTGAGGTCACCAGACATGGACCCAACAGCTACCACCTGTGTCTTAACAAGTCTACCGTAGAAGCAGAGATCCATAGGATGCCTGATGGAGGTCTCCTGGTCTCCTATGACGGTAGTAGCTACACCTCGTACTTGAAGGAACAGGTTGATAGGTGAGAGTTTGGATCGTGTGCTCATATTGCAGAGATGCCAACCGTTACGGTTTTGCCTTATTTGTTCCAGTTTTATTGCTCTTGTTCGGTCGTTACGGTTAAAAACCAAAAGGTTTATACAGGAAACGATAAATAAGTACATTATAGCGTATGCCACCTATCTACACATAGCCTTTGACTCTTGAACAAGGTATTTTCTTTCTGGATATTATCATGGATTCATGCAAAAAAGTGAGTACCAAAGGAGGAGATCCTAAGACTGCAAACATATTTATTTTAACGTTTTGATGCATATCTTTACTTGAACTTAGAAATGCAGTTCTAAGTATGATTGGGTGTTTGTGTGCGTTTTTGTGCGAAAATATGCTGCGTTGACTTGAGTTCCGGAAAGACCCCCATTTGTTCCTGAAAAATGTG
The DNA here is from genome assembly GCA_035222895.1 of Strongylocentrotus droebachiensis. Lineage (NCBI taxonomy): Eukaryota > Metazoa > Echinodermata > Echinoidea > Camarodonta > Strongylocentrotidae > Strongylocentrotus > Strongylocentrotus droebachiensis. Next base: position 3,139 of record JAVYIG010015633.1, on the reverse strand, counting down.
GTAAATTTTCATGGCATCTCTGGGTTGTGAAGTGAGCCAGATAAAGCCCTGCATAGAATTAATCCAGCAATTTATCGAGGGGCCATTTGTCAACCTCTTCTTCCTTTGCAAATCACCATTTCATAAAAAAAAATGTTTGGTATTTTGATCAAAATACCAAACTATTTTTCTATGAAATGGATTTCCTTTTCAGAACAAATTTAGTGATGCGTAATGACAGTAACTTTTGTGTGTACACAACTTAAACAATGGGCTAACTCATACCAAGCTAAATCTTGTACATGTTCATGTAGGCGATTGTCTTTCAGAATAAGTGCACAGGAAACGGTTTGATCAAAACTACAATCAATGATATCAATTATCTGAGTGTAAATCACATTGCTTTCTTTCTTTTTCCATTTCCACAGTTACCGCATCACCATCGGCATTCAGACCTGTATCTTTGACAAGGAGAATGACCCCACAGTCTTGCGTTCGCCGTCGGCAGGCAAGCTTGTCAACTTTGTGGTGGAGGACGGAGATCATGTGTACGCGGGTCAACCATACGCAGAGATCGAGGTGATGAAGATGGTGATGAGTCTGAGGGTCAATGAAACAGAGATGGTAAGCAACTGGTGCCAGTTGTGATGATGATGGGGTAGTGACGGTGGTGGTATAGTAGTGATGATGATGATATAAATGTTGATGATCGTGATGATAATAGTAATGATGACTACATTTTTTATGATGATGATGGTGATGATGATGGTGATGATGATGGTGATGATGATGATGATGATGATGATGGTGGTGGTGGTGGTGGTGATGATGATGATGGTGATGATGATGATGATAATGAAGAGGAGGAGGAGAGGGTAATGAGTATTAAGATCACTAAAATAGAATTGTAAAAAAAGAATAATGATTAAAAGTGATGATGAGGTTGATGATAAGGATATTGCTGGTATTGATGGTCATGCTGGTGCCAGTTTTGATGATGATGATAATAGTAATAATGACAACGTTTGTTATGAATATGATAACAGTAATGGTAATGATGACAGTGATGATGGTGATGATGATGATGATGATGATGATGATGATGATGATGGTGATGATGATGATGATGATGATGGTGATGGTGATGATGCTTATGATAATGATGAGGCATCTTGTAATTTTAATCATTTTGATACAATCATTACTCCTAACCTTCTCTCATACAGCATCCACTACGTGAAGCGTCCTGGAGCTGTCTTAGATCAAGGAGGCGTTGTGGCCAAACTGGTTCTTGATGACCCAAGCATAGTTCCAAAGGTACTGTACATGTATTTACAAGCATTGATTGATATGTAGAGGTGTCGTGGTTGAGTGGATGTGTCCACTGGACTGTGGATCACAAGGTCCGCGGTTCGAGTCCTGCCGCGGCACTAATGTCCTTCGACAAGACATTGATCTACATTTTATTTGCCACACTCGACCCAGGTAATTTAAATGGGAATTTAATTCCTTGAAATGCTAGAGCACCGTAATGGCAGCCCATCCTAAAGCCAGGGTAATAATCAGGAGCGCCAGGAGTGTGAAGTCTGACAGATATGAGAGCTATACAAGAACCCAATATTATTATTATTATTATAATATATAATTTCTTCATTCATCTGACTACATGCATGATCGAGGTGGCTGATTATTTAGTCTGGTGGCTTTTGCGTTGGGCTGTACTTTATCCAACATGTATTATGTTGTATATGTATACGTGTACAGTACATGTATGTGCATTACATCACATACTAGTACAATGTTCATACATATACACATGTCAGAAGGGGCATGTCATGTAATTTTTTGTTGTTATTCTTTATTAAGACACATTTATTCAAAATTGCCTATGATAATTAACTCACTCTGTTCACATTGATGTATATTTCATATCTATTGTAATTTGTAGGTTTCTTTGCATTTGTTTTTGTTTTGTTTAATATGTAATTGTTTATCATTGTACTTTGTTTGTGGTAACCGCTTTTAAGCACCGTTTTTATTATTATTTTTTATTATCACCTTGTCTTTTATAGGCCCAGCTGTACACAGGAAGTTTCCTGAAGCCACAAACCAGCAGACTGTGGGTCTGAAGCTCAACCAGATGTTCAGGAAGACGAAAGAATGCGCAGAGAACATCATGAATGGGTACTGCCTTCAGGAGCCCCACTTTACCAAGAAGGTGAGGTCATAACGTGGAATGCATCTATGCTAATTAGGCTGAGGATGACGGTCCTTGTAGTATTTGTTGTGGTGTTGATGGGGCTGGTGATGATGGGGCTGGTGATGCTATAGGTGATAAGTGGAATGCATCTATGCTAATTAGGCTGAGGATGATAGTCAGACTTGATGGTCCTTGTAACTTTGTAGTGGTGTTGATGGGGCTGGTGATGTTGGCGGTGATAGTAACCATAGTTATCAGAATGACGCTGATGATACCGGTGGTTGGTGAACTGGTTCTGAGTATGGATGCCATGATGGGGACCGTGTTGGTTATCATGATAGTGTTTATGAGGGTGATGAGGAGGACAATAAAGGCAATGAAAGTGATGATGTCGATGGTGGGAATGACAATGATGGGGATGTCGATGGCGGGGATGAAGATGGCGGGGATGAAGATGGCGGGGGATGACGATGGCGGGAATGAAGATGGTGGGGATGACGATGGCGGGGATGACGATGGTGCGGATGACGATGGTGGGGACGATGATGATGGGGATGACGATGGTGGGGATGAAGATGGCGGGGATTACGATGGTGGGGATGACGATGGTTGGGATGACGATGGTGGGGATGACGATGGTGGGGACGACGATGATGGGGATGACGATGATGGGGATGACGATGGTGGGGATGAAGATGGTGGGGATGAAGATGTTGGGGATGACGATGGTGGGGATGACGATGGTGGGGATGACGATGGTGGGGATGAAGATGGTGGGGATTACGATGGTGGGGATGAAGATGGTGGGGATTACGATGGTGGGGGATGACGATGGTGGGGATGACGACGGTGGGGATGACGACGGTGAGGATGACGATGGTGGGGATGACGATGGTGGGGATGACGATGGTGGGGATGATGATGGTGGGGACGACGATGATGGGGATGAAGATGTTGGGG